>APFE031585504.1:1953-60046 GCA_000404065.3 Pinus taeda | reverse complement strand
GGACGTAGAAATGAAGACCCTGGATCTAGTTTCCACCATCCAGGTTGCGAGGAATTTTGTATTCATTATATGATGGACTATTCATAAACAGATGGCTGCGTCCATACTGTGTCCACATGTGTCTGTACTTATGATGTGTTACGAGATCATTCCTATACCAGAGCAGTAGTTAGTCTTCTAGTTGGTTTTTCTTCTAGTCAGTTTTCAGTCTCTTAGTCAGTTTTTATCTGAGTATGGGAATGCCTACCTCAGCGATGATATGATCTCATATATATATTTTGCATTGAATTTTTTTACAGGTTCCAACCGGGCTCTCCGCAAGATGATCCTCGAAATGATAAAGCACTTCACTCTTCCTATATGATAAATGAAAAAATCCTCATATACTACAAACTTCGCACTTTAGGGGGCAATCTGTTACACAAAAATATCGTCACCTTGATTATTTGCAGTCGGTGTAGGTCTATCACCACCTATACCAGCTTCCTAAGTAAGTCTCAAACCTCAGCTCTTCAAAACAAGCTTTAGAAATGAGAGAAAGACATCAAAAAAGCAATGTAACTATGGTTCCGCACTTTCTCTCAATTTTTCCTGTGGGCCTGCACCTTTTGTTCAGGATTTCTGCGTACTTATACGCTCTGTATGTAAAGGGGAGGGTGCGTACCCCTGTGAAAGTCAAAAGGTGCAATTTTTATGTTAAAAAACTCATCTTGGGTTAACTCTAGAGTTTTCTAGAAGCATTTGTTACGTGGATTGTTCGCTCCAAGTGGTTCATGCATCCCATCATAGGAGGAACTAATCTCTTGTTGGGAGGAGCTACCCCTTTGAAGGAGGAGCTGGTAACTGATCTCCATTGCACTATAAATTGAGGCATTGGGTCAGTGGCCAGGGAGGTTAGAAGCTGAACTTTTGAGGGTAAATGCTAGTGAAATCAAGACTTCCTATTTGAGCTTAAGAGGAGAGATCACATACCTTTTTGGCTTCATTGGGGAGTGAGTGAAGCTTGTCAAAGTAGAGGAGACTTCTTGTTGGACCTTGGGAGGAGCTTGTACAACGTCAAGGCAATGGTTGTAAGGTTATTCTCCTTTTGAATTAATAGAATCAAGCTCATTTTTCTCAATAAGTATCTCATGTTATTTGTTTCATGGACTCCTTGACTTTCACGTTGAATATGTTTTATAATATTGGATATTCAGGTGCTATTTAATTGTTTGCCTTGTTTGTGCTTGCAGGTTTGTGACGAAGGAACTTACTTGGATCAAAGGAGCATAGGCATCTCCAAACTTGCGTTGGACATGAGGTAGGCCTTAAACACATTTGTTTGCCATTATTTATAAAGCACATTTAGAGAAAGATAGTGTCTGGTTGGTTTGTTTGTCATTAGGTCTTCATTAGATTCTAGGAAGGTCTATCTTGTCCGCAAGATTGACTCATTCTGCGTGACAGCTAGCAATCTATGACACTAGGGGAAAAACCCTATATCTATTACAGAGGTCAGAGGTACAGAGACATTGAGCGTAGGTTGGAGAATACCTACAGAGAGGGAGACTATGTTCCGGTGGTGGACACAAAATAGGAGGAGCCTATGGTGGACATAGGATAGAGGGAGCTTGTGGTGGATGCAGAGTAGGAGAATCCGATGGCAGATGATGACGGGAAGAGATTTGCGGATATGCTCCTCAAACCAGTGTAGGATTTGTCGAGGTAGATTGAGGTGATGAGGCAGAGATTAACGACAGTAGAGGCTAGACAAAAAGAGAGCCCACGATTTTTTTAGATCAGTTAGGGATCACATGCATCCCATTAATTGCAAGAGTAGAGTGATACTACACAACAGGGGGCCTCACATGCCCCTACACGCTCTACCATGCCCACCTTCTTAGGAGTAGACACGGGAGCCGCAACCCAGCAGGAGGGAGAGCCCGGGCATATGGGCAATTATTTTGCATAGTACCAGGCCTAAGGGCAGGAGTTCATGGAAGCCCTCTCATTCAGAGATTTTGTTTAGCTCCAGCGGGATAGCAGACCCCACAATCATCATAGAGGGTACCGACATTACCATGATGGTGACACCCACCATGCAGCAAGCAGATTCCACTTGCTTACATTTGATGGCTCATCAAACAATTCAGTAAAGTCTTGGGTGGAGAAGCTGGACATTTATTTCCAGCTTAACCAGATGTCGGAAGTAGAGGCCATCAAGGTGGCAACGTTGCATTTGGATGGCAAGGCCCAGGATTGGCCTTGCCACAGGATTGGTGGTTTCATGGGATGGTTACACTGGACGCACTCCACAGTGATGTCATATGTTGAGTTTACCAAGAGACTGATGGAGCGATTTGATTAGAGGGATCTAGAGTAGAATTTTTTTGAGCTGACAAGGAGTCCAAAGACCTACATTACAGATTTCTTGAGGGTCTCTATGATGGTACTAGACCTATCCATGACATGGAGGGTCTCTGTGTATGTTGAGGGGTTAGCAAAGCCACTTCAAGGTTTAGTCTGATCCACTAGACCAGCCACACTCTAGGATGCTATCAGTAGGACCTGGACACCTTACCCCTAGAGACAGACTTTCCAAAATAAGGGAAGGATGTGAGGATTCCACCTCCAAAGGGGAATCCAAGATGAGTACATCTTGACGATGATGCCAGGAGGGAGCCGAAGAAGAAGTGGTTTTGCTTCACTTGTCAGGAGCCATGGGAAGTAGGACATAGATGTGCTATCGGGAAAGCACATTTTATTGAGGTCTTCCCGAAGAGCAGTGGAGAGGAGGATGATGAGGATGATGTGGAAGCAAAAGATATCCATGTCGTACAGGGTCCTTTGCCACCACCACTGCTAGCAGCAGGTGATGCATCTTTTGCAACCACCGGAGGGGCCCTTGTAGCATTGCGAGGAGTCCCCAAGTATCTGACGCTACGTGTATGAGGGATAGTACATGGCCAGAGAGTATCAGTTTTTGTTGTCAGTGGGGCGACCCACAACTTCAATGATGCCCATATGGTTGAGCGGAGAGGTATACAGATAGAGAGCTTCGATGGGTTTTCAGTCTTGGTCCTAGGAGATCAGACCATGACGTGTGCTCGTTATGTTCTAGAGCCTTCAGTGACGATGGGCACCTACACATTGACTAACAACCTTTTTGTGGTTGATATTCCGGACACCAACATGATACTGGGTGTTTAGTGGCTTATCACTCTAGGGAAGGTCACGACAGATTGGAAGACCCTGGAGATGGAGTGGGATGATGAGAAGATAGGGAGGCATGAGAAGATATAGGGATATCACACATATCTATCTCAAACTGTTTTAGCTCATTGGATGGAGGCAGTCTCCTAAAAGGGAGACATAGTGTGGGCAGTGGAGCTGCATGCATTAGAGATAGGGACTATAGGGTAGACTGTACACCTAGAGATACAGTCTATCCTTGATTAGTATGCCATAGTTTTCGGGGAGAATCCACCAAGAGAGTCACCAGATTGGGGGTTTGAGCACACCATCGAGCTTGAGTAGGGCATAGAGGCCGTGATTACCACCCCCTATAGGCACCCCAAGGCATATCGGGATGAGATTGAGCGGGCTATCCAGGAGTTTCTATCTCTTGGGCATATCCGACCAAACATGAGTCCTTTTGCTTCTTCTGTGGTGGAAGTGAAGAAGAAGGTCAGTACATTGAGGATGTGCATTGACTATAGGGCCCTGAATAAGAAGACCGTGAAGAACATGTACCCCATACCTAGGATCGATGAGTTGAGAGGGGAACGTTACTTCTTAAAGATTTATTTGAGATCTGGGTACCATCAGATTCACGTGAGGGAGCAGGGCATTCCAAAGACCGCCTTCAGGTGTCATTATGGGCACTTTGAGTTCTTGGTGATGCCTTTTGGGCTAACCAATGCCCCCGCTACATTTCAGTCCTGCATAAATCACATCTTCCATAGTCACTTGAGGAAGTTTGTGTTGGTATTCTTCAATGATATTCTCATTTATAGCAGGACTTGGGAGGAGCATCTCCAGCACATTGAGATAGTATTGTGTATCCTACAGGAGTAGCAGTTCTATGCCAAACTCTCCAAGTATGAGTTTGGGTTGACAGAGATGTTGTATCTGGGACACATCATAGGGGTGGATGGAGTGAGGGTCCATGAGGAGAAGATTAGGGCCATCAGAGAATGGCCAAAGCCAAGAAACGTGATGGAACTTCAAAGATTAATTATCATTTGTACTTACTATTGGAAGTTCATCAAAGGTTTCTCATAGCTTGTTGCACCCCTGATAGATTTGACAAGGAAGGGGGATTTCAGTTTGTTGAATATAGCACAATGAGCCTTTCATAGGCTCAAGGAGGTTATGAGCAGCTACCCAGTACGTGCATTGCCATATTTATGCAGCCTTTTGTTTTGGAGTGTGATGCATCGGGAGAGGGGATCGATGTAGTGTTGATGCAGGGAGGTCACCCTATAGCCTTTGAGAGCCAGAAGCTCCTTTTGCATGAGATGTTGTATTCTATATATGACAAGGAGATGCTAGCCATCATGCATGCATTGGCTAAGTACTAATAGTATCTGGTGGGTAACAGGTTTAGGGTGAGGACTGATCACAACATCCTCAAGTTCTTTTTGGAGTAGAAGCAGCTACAGGAGAGGCAGTAGAAGTGGATCAACAAGATCCAAGCATATGACTTTGACATTGAGTATGTCAAGGGTAAGAAAAATGTGGTAGCAGATTCCCTTTCACGTAGACCAACCACGTTGTCTCTTATGAGCTTGGATATATATTGGAGGGCTCGACTCTTAGTAGAGTACTCCAAGGACAAGTTTGCATGTGAGGTTCTGGATGGGCAGGTGGAAGATGACATGTACAGGATGGTCAATGAGATCATCTATTACAGGGACCAGATCTTCTTGACTGAGTGGTCTCAACTCAAGAAGAGGATACTCCAGGCATCACATGATTCACCTTTGGTGGGACATTAGGGGTTTACCAAAATCTACAGGGCCATTAGAGAGAGGTTCTCATGGAAGGGCCTCAAGGAGGATGTACTCCAACACATCCCAGAGTGAGATGTTTGCCAGAGGAACAAGGGAGAGATGAGCCATCCTGCGGGTTTATTGCAGCCTCTTCACATTTCAGAGGGAAAATGGGAGAGTATTTCTATGGACTTCATCACAGGGTTACCATGGTATAGGGCAAGGATTTTATCTTTTTCGTTATTGATCGACTGACAAAGTATGCACATTTCTTTTCCATATTTGCACACCATATAGCAGCACTGGTGGCCAAGTTGTTCTTCAGAGATCTTCAAGCTACACGGTCTTCCTAAGACCATCGTTAGTGACAGGGACAGTTGTTTTATGGGTGCGTTTTAGTAGGAGCTTTTCCGGTTGGTGGGGACGGAGTTGACAACAAGTACCAGTTATCACCCATAGACGGATGGGTAGACAGAGATAGTTAACAAGTGGCTAGAGGGCTAATTTCATAACTATGTCAGTGGGCAGCAGCGAGCATGGTCGAGGTGGTTGCATCTAGGGGAGTGCTGCTACAATACTTCACATCACATGTCCATTAGTATGTCACCATTCTATGCTTTATATGGGTATTGTCCTTTATATTTAGCTGATGTGATGTTTGGTGATAGCAAGGCTCCCAGAGCCAAGATATGGATCCAAGAGAGTCAATATATTCTCTGAGCTCTCAAGGATAACATGGCTACAACATAGAACCAGCAGAAGCTATATGTCGACAGGGATCGGGTAGAGATACAGTTTGAGGTAGGAGACATGGTCTATCTATGGTTACAGCCATATTGACAGTCGTCACTAAAGCAGAAGGGGGTTGAGAAGCTTAAGCCCTGCTTTTATGGGTTGTACGGGGTGATATGTAGGGTTGGACAGTTTGTATATGAGCTGGAGTTGCCCCAAGGTAGTAAGATTCATAACGTTTTCCATGTATCATGCATGAAAAAGGCATTGGGGCAGCAGGTGATAGTGACAGATGAACTACCACCCATGGATGATGAAGGGCATTTGGTACTGTAGCCGAAGGCTATCATTGATATTAGGGAGAGGCAGCTGTGGAGCAGGATGGTCCATGAATTCTTGGTGAGGTGGAAGAATTTTCTGGATGAGGATGCCACTTGGGAGAGTGAGAAGATCTTGCAACATCCATCACTTCAGTTGCTTGAGGACAAACAACATTTTTCCGGGGGAGACTGTAATATTCCTAATTAGCCATGGGTAATTGGAATATTTGATTTTGCCCAATTTTTTCCTAATAAAGTTATTTATAAATAAAAAAGTGAGGATGGGGGACATAGCTCACTTTAAGAATAAAAATTCACTTCCTAGTAGCACAACGTTGTGACTTAAGGAGGAGCCAAGGGGGCCAAAGGGGGATGCAGAAATGGGGCCCACGCAGACACATTAAGGGACTGCACAGGAGGGAAGAACACATGGCAAGACATGAATCACGCAGGAGGAGGAGAGCCTATGGATTGTGAGAGGTAGAGGCTATAAAATAGATAGGATCCCCGTCATTTTGGATCATTCTTGTTATAAGCATTTGTGATAGTCATTTCGACTTAGAGCACACTTGCTGTTTAGCTAGTCTGCAGCACTCTTTAGTGCATTGAGTGTCTTCGTTTGGAGATCTCACCCTTAGACCCGGGGGACTCTGAGTGCTTGCTCAAGCAAGGTATTTCCATTGGCATTCTAGTAGTAGTTACATCAGTATTTCAGCAGCCGTTTCATCAACATCTTTGAGGAACTGCGTAGAACCCCAAGGGGGTGATTTTTGGGGTTCAATCATTTTAGAAAACCTTTCTCGGTTTTTCTAGGTTTTTTTAGTAGAGCCCGAATCTAGATTTTTAGCTTTTTCCGAGGAGGGGAGCAACCCCAAATCATCATTTGTTTTCTAGCAGCAGCAACAACCCCAACAACAACATCCATGCAGAAAGGCCAATATTTTCATTCTGAGAGTATTTCTTCACTTGCCTTGCGCAAGTCTAGGTGCCATCTGTCTAATCACCTCTTGTACTCATTCATTGTTCAGTATAATAAAATGGCTTAGCATTTCTCGCTGCATTTCTTGTGTATCTGCTTATATTTCCAGTTTACATTATTATATGATGTTCCATTGTTATTTTATCACTTCTGGTTATTATATCAGTTGCACATATTTGGTTGGAGTTTTTGCTAGGGTTTGAGGAATATTCTGGGTTAGGAATATTACATTCACCTAGGAGCTCTAGCAGCTACTTATCCACCCTTGTACTATAGCTTCCCTCTTTTTAGTTTCCATATTTTGTTAGTTTAGCCTTCCTATTTCCTTTACCCTTTCACCTTATTTATGCCTTTTATTTTGTGTCCTTTAAGAATTTTTTTACCTTGAATAAAATTTCTGTAACATTACTTTGGTTTGAAACCCTAGGGTTGAGCTAGCCTATACACTAGTGGATAAGTTGTGTCTCCCTTTTTGCCTTCACTTGATCAGACCTAAAGTCATGACCAAGATAGAGTGTTAAAATCTGTTGTAGTGGGGAACTTGAGTCATCCATGATACCCTATCCTTGAATAGTTAGTCCTTGTTACTGATTTGGAATAATTTTTGAATGAATTGGTTTATCGAGCTAGCATGGGAAGGGGGAAGGAAAAACTTTAATTAGCATACATATTTTAGGAAAATAATAGTCTTTGAAAAACTAGAAACAACCTCTCTATCAAGTAAAATAAGTTAGGATCCCTCATCCGCCCATGCTAATAAATTCCATATGAATAAGTTCTAACAAGCACATGTGAATAAATGCTAATGAGCACATGAATTAAATCAGTAAGGAAAAAAGGGTTGAGAAAGGCTTCCTACATAGAGAGGGGATGCAACGACTTTGTTGGGGTATTATCTAAGCTCTCTGATAGTGAAGCAACATTTTGAGATTTCTAGTTAGTGACTCCACCAGGGTATTGTTCATTCTTTCTAGCAATGGAGAAACACCAGAGACTTGTAGATACTATACCAAAAACTGTTACAGCTCATATCATTATCTGGACCCCTATATTGATCCAACATGAAGGTCTTTCCTCTATGTGATAACGAGATCGTTCTTAGTATTTAGGGATTGTTGATAAAAATGAAGGGAGGACCTTGAGACGTAAGTGGGACCCACAAACTTGAAAAAAAGCATGCATAAAATTTTGTTTTAAACAATACCAAGTGCAAGTATAGATATTGAGGTTCTACCAGTGAATCACAATTGTTTTATCCACTACAACAACCGTGCAAAATTCTTGACTTTTCAAATTTTTGGAGCTCTTGTACTAGGTATGTGACTATTTCCTATTTCTAAGACCTCATTGGCCAACCAAAACCCTTCTAATCCCATCAGAAGTGTATCAATCGGAGACTCAAATGCTTACTTTTCTACCCAAGTCACAGGTCACACCAAATCAACTTTGATGAGCCTAAAAGTTGTGACCATGCAACCTACTTCAGTTTTTGGCTAAGTTAAGTCTCTAAGTCGCAAGGACTATTTTTTGACCTATAACTCAAATGCGACATTGTGACTTTGCGACCTCATTAGGTTGCAAGGTTGCAAATCTCTCAAAAGGAACACCCTGCGACCCATGTGACCATGCGAATTCATGAAATCCTTAGTCACATAGGTTGCATAGGTCACAAGGTCGTGAAAGCATAGAACACATTCTTATGCGACCTTGCAACCATTTTGATCCTTGCATGTTCAACCAATTTTATAAATAATGTAACCGTGCTGGTAATTTGACAACTAATTTTGGTTACTTGCAGGACGAAGAGGCTCAGCGACTTGAAGAAAGCGCGTGACCCTACAAAGTAAGTGACAATTTTGCTTCCTTGTTATTCTTACTTTATGTCGTTTGGTTCATTGTTATGCCCTGAGATTGCATATTCCTGATCTGGGGCACTTTATCTAAGTTAATGGCTCATTTTGCTCAAAAACCCTAGCCAATGATGTAGTGTTTTCTTCTCAACAAGGTACAAAAAGAACCCACTTAAGATTGTGGATACCAAACAATCTAAAAAATATAAATGGCTACTAAATACTGTAGATTTGTAGCAACTAATAGAAACAAAACCCACCAAAGCCCGGACCTATGCCACAACATAGTTAAAAAGTACAAAGAAAGAGTAATAACTCCAATCATCTAATGGAATCCAGATATACAAAGAATAGTTTTTTTATAACACTTGTTAAGGGAAAAAATAAATGTTACCAGTCCCCCTCTATGGGATGGGTTCTTGGCTATCCTCAAATCTCTTCAGCTTGTGTAGAGTCTCTCCCCTCTGTAATGTGTAATCCCATCAAAAATATTGTGTGAAACAATGAAAATAATCAGTATTACAATAGTGAGCGAAACAATGAAAATAATCAAAAGTGAATAATGAATGGAAAACCCTTCTATTTATAACAAAATACTGAGTTATCCTAGAATAATGAGCAATAATAAAATATTATTGATCCCATTCTTGGAATAACCACTTGGAATATTTTATTATATTTGTTTAGAAGAAAAAAAGTATTTAAACTTTTAGTTACAAATAATAAATAAATAAATAAAATATTTATCATCTCAAGGAATTAGTTAAGGAATAATCAACGAATAAGGGTTTATTTAATTATTCCTAAGGGATTTAGCCAAATTTGACAAAAAATAATAACTAATTAGTGAATAATTAATTATTCGTAGAGAAAAATAAGATAATTAATGATTTATATGTTTATTTTTCATGATTGTGTCAAATATGGAAATGAATAATAATTTAACAATAGTTTAATTAATTATTCCTAGAAGAAAAAAAAAAATTAATGATTTATTCAATTATTCTTCATGGTTTTAACTATAAATTACTTAACAAAGGTGGTTTATTAAGTAATTTCTCACAGCGAAAGAAATTTTACTATGGTAAAATTGGATTTACATGGTGTACTTCAATTGATCTAGTAAATCAGGCTAGATGACCAATTTTTTGGTGATAACAGATTTCCCCCCCACGTACAAGAGGTAGGAGCAAAATGAATCATCAAAGTACGTTGTAAAGACACAATCACTAGACAACATAGGGGAGTCAGAGAGAGAGACATAGAGAGAGAGACCAATGAAGCTGAATTGAAATAGGATAGGGACAGAGGGAGAGAGAGTAATGAAAGTATCCTTTTATGTTGTGGCATCAAACCCCAATGAGGAGGGGGATGCATACCCATACTTGCTGAGATAACTTAGTACAAAAATAATGGTTCACCCAGAAATATAAAATTGAGAAATGAAGTACATGTTGAATGGTACATGACATGCTAGCATAACAAAGCCATAAAATAATATAATGTATCCCATATAAATAGTTCACTAGAAAAATATGAGCTAGGACTGAATACAATAATATCTTATTACATGAGATACAAAGGACCTTCCCTCAAAAAATGGGTGGGAGGGAGGGTAAAGAAATTGAAGACGCCCTGCTGACCAGGGAAGGGCTCTCCAAACTAGATGGATCATTTGAAGGAGATGTGCATGTTATGAACACTGTGATTGGTAGGAATCGAATCCATCAACTTTGTGGAATTTCATCTAAGTCTGTAGCATAATAGGAATGCATCCGGGCATGTGGGGGGCTGCCTGAAGGGCCACCCACTTATGAGGTCTGAGACATCTCATACACACCCAAGAATCATTGGTATAATCTTCTACACCAGTGGACCATCAAGTGTATGAATCATGAAGATGAAATGACCAAGTCAAAGGGAAATAATGACTCCCTTTTCTCAATCCAAGGTTCCGAATAACAATGGGAGTTGGAACCAAGATACAACACCCTCTAGGTCTTTCTTCTGGAATAAATCAGTTGATGTTAATAGAATAGGGCCCATGATAGATAAGACAATGAGGATCCTCAACTAAAGAATGAGGAAAATTAGTAATGTGATTGATGGATTGGCACCAGGGATAATAGAAAAAATGGTACTAAGGGACAAACAAACAAAATCCCTTGTCAGAGCATAAAGTGCATGGTTGACCTGGCAGCGACTGACTCAACTCCAGAGAGGATGGGGACACTATGACTAGAGGCCAAAATGGGCAAAAAAGGATGAGTGGTATGAAAATATGGATCAAATAATGTGACATGATATAATGGGATGTGAAAAAAACTCCATGAATGCAAGGGTGACTCATCGCGGATGCTTTGAACAATGGTGACTTAATGGCGGTGCCACATAGACTGGGCCTAGTGGGGACCATCAAAACATGAGTACATGATGGTTACTCATGATGAAAATCGACAAATGAGATGAAAAGTGCCAAGGGAAGGTGGTCCCCAAAGTACAAGTGTCGCATATGAAGAAATTCGATTTGAAAGGTGACAAAGTGATCCTTCTTGGAAAAATGGCTTCCGGGTGAAGTGTCAAATCATTAAAAACTGAAAAAGACCCATTATAATACTTGATGAGAATTTTCCAACTATTCTGACGGATTGTCAAATGAAGCTATGATACAGTCACATTGTGCGATAGAAAAACTATGTGTTTCCCTAAAAGTGTGTTTTCCCTCCAATTTGAGAGGAGGAGAAGGCCCTAAGTCTTGTGGGGATCATAGTAGACAAATTGACCATCGGAATCAGGATCTGAAAATTTCAGGAAACTGGCCTTACTCATCTAAAGATGGCCTTAATGCTTCTTGGAACAATGGTTTTTGGTGAAGGATTAAGGGAAGAGGAAAATGAGTATGAATTACTAGAATAGGTCTAGAATCATCCTCACCCACGAAGTCAAATCATGGGGACTATGTGGACATAAAGTAGAATATTTGAAGATACGGTATCAAATGTCTACGATATGCAATGTGCATATGGCTCGCCAGGGAGGTCGGTAGGACAAATTATCCAAGGAATGGGAGGATAATCGACCATACCTAGATCCAGTGGGATTTAGGATGAGACTTTTGTTAATAAATTGAGAAGATGGCCAAGGGAAAACCATCATGCCTCCAAGCATGGGATGATGATAACCCCCTAGTAGGAGGATTTTGTGGAGTTCCATTTTGTTCCAAGTGCTCGAAAAAGGGATTCAAGTATCTCAACCCAACTTGGCACGAGATCCTCTAAAGGATATGTAGGTGCTTATGTGCCCCCCTAGTATCCAATGGTTGTATTGGATGTATTTAGAGCTAAGGGATTGAAACACTTGTATGATACATAATATGATTATGCATGATGATTATGGGTCGCCATTTGTTTGTTTATGGTTATCTTCAGTGGTATACATGTGATAAATGCCAATCTAGAATGTTGTTTGCAATGGTATCTACATAGTGATTTTGGGCTCTAGGAACATGACTGGAAGTAATGGTTTCAAATTCACGTACCAATAAATTAACTCGTATTTATTTTCTACATAGGACTTGGCTATGCACATGATACACATGACAAGTAGCAAGGAATCTAAACTAACATGAATATGAAGGATGCCATGAGCAAGAGAATTGACTAACAAACCTATCACTACATCATATTCAGCCTGATTGTTGGTGGCAGATCCAATGTACACGCCATTCGAAATGACTAACATATGCAAGGGAGTAAAAATGGCCCACGCTACCGAGGCTAGATTCTGGGAGAAGCGACTTAGACCATTAGCATGATCGATATACGAATCGGATGATGGATCCATCTGAAAGGTGAAATACACAATGGATTAGATGATGCAATCTACCTACCTTCATGATAGAAATAGAGATACGTAATTCAAAGAGATGAGTGGAATTTCTTGAGGAAGAGTGCATGAGGATAGTTAGGAAGGGAATGGCCTTTAAAATCCTCCAAATAAATTCTCCCTTACCTATGTGCAAGGGTAATCAAGGGTAGACATAGCTTCCATGATGTCCTCATTAGAATGGAAGGTGGGAAGATGGGAGGAAGACTGACTACATGATGTGGCGACATTACCTCGTGCATCAACCTCAGAAAGAAAGTTCACATACGCATCATCTGGAATGGTGGACAACGAGCTAGTAGATGGACGATCTACTAATGTTGAGACCTAGCATTCTATTGAAAGAGGTTCGATAGAAACATGTGCAGAAAACGTATAGAGGTTTTCCTACGAGGAACTCAACGATGATGACAGTCTTGAATTTTCAGAGCCTATCCATTAGAAAATTAATCTATATTCTACTGGTTTATTTCTTCTACTTGTTTAAATTTGAAAAAGTTATTTAATACATTTAAATACTGAAATAAAATCAATACAATCACAACATCTATATAACAACAATTGAAAGAAAACAAGAACACAGGCGACACTGTTATTTTGGACAAATGTCCCCGGAAAAACCCAATGTGGGAAAACCGGTGTAGCTATTCTAAGGGTTATATTATTATGTAATATTTTTTAGTACAACTGGGTGCCTAACTAACTCACTCGATAGAGAAAAATATACAGCGGAATACCTCTATATTCAGAAACAAGTATTATGAAAACCTGTCCCATGAAATCCTCTCCTCATAACTGAAGCTCAGTGGTGGCCCTTTTGGCCTCTGCGTCAACCTCCTAGTGACCTACGTCAGCCCCAACACCCTCTATGTTAGCCCTTTGAGGCACTATGCAGCCTGTGGGACCCTTTGCATCACTCCAACAACCTTTATGTGGATGACGCAGTCCCTTTGGCCTCTGCGATATCTCTACTGGGTTCTGTGTAGCCTAGACTGATTTCTTCTCTTGCTCACTCTGCTTTTTTGTTGGTCTCCTAGTATTGTCTCTGCCTCTCTACCTCGTACTCACTACCATTCATTGCTAATCACTAATTCAACTTTTCTTTCCAACCCTTCTCTTGCAAAATGAATCACTGATCACTCTTGTGTGTGTTCCCACTGACTCTCAAGCCTCCTCTTATACTTTCCTCGTTGCTCTGTCAATGGATGATATTACATCTTTAATCAATGAATAAGATTAGATTTGTCTTGATCCATGACTTTTGAAACCTTCTAACTGAGTTTTACATTAATACCCATTAATAGTTTATTTTTCCTAAGGCTAGACTTAGGAACTCCATTAAAAACATTAACTATTTTAATATCTCCCAAACCATTGACAATCTGCCCAAACCATTTATGGATCTTGGAAAAATCAGGTACTTTAGTCTCTCCACCAATTTGCATGGCTAGAGCACATCCAATGCCACCCAAAATAAACACTCCCTCTTAGCAAGGATTGTACTCTAATAATACTCCTTACTGAGTATCACACTGATTATCTAGCACTGGTACCTGTGCTGATGGTAGGCCTACCCTCCCGACATCCTTTGCACTACGACATCCTATATTGCTACCCATGGCCCTATCACTCCCATTTCTACATCCATACAACAACTGTTTTTGTATCCGTGCTACTGGTGGTCCCTCCTCCCAGCATTGCGTTTGCACTACATCCCACACTCATCATTCTCCGTCGTGCTACTGCATACTGCTACTACATTGCAACTCAGTTACAGAGAAGTAAGTAACTGATCCACCCAATTTCTAACATCCATGTAAGGCTAGTAACACTCCCTATGATTAAGATCCCTCTTCTGCTAACAAGTGCTCCCTCTACTGACCGTTGATTGCAATTCGTTGATCGAATCTGGACCGTTCATCGGCCAGATCCAACGGCTCCTATGCATTACTCCGTTGACCTCCGATAGGATTCATTTCACCCTTTCTTTATGTTTTTGCCTCCTGATAATGTTATCTAACTTTTCTAAAATTTCTTCTCATGCAATAGTTTTGATCTTTAGAAGACCTAGAGGATTTCCTATGATCCATTTTTATCACACCTTCCCACTGAAAAAGATTTTGGACCACCAAAAGTTGGTTTTTAAGCATCATTCAAGTAACGATACAACTTCCTCACTTGTCAAATCTCTATCCATCTTGCACTAATCGGTTTTGAGTCTTTGAGTCTGACTCTGAGGTACTCAACATCCCCTCTACGCGTAGTTCTCACCTTCCTTCCCAGAACTATATCTTCCTGCAACTCATTGAGATATTTAGGCAACAAATTATCAATAGAAGGAAACTGACTTTGCTTTCTGAGATCTTTAATCAATGAAGGTTCAAATACTATCAAGTTCTTTGCATTAACTACTGAATAGATATGCATGTAAGCTGGAAAATCAAGATGAAAAGCGTTCTCACCAATTTTCTCAAGTATCTTGAAAGGCCCATACCTTATTGGCTTCATTTTTTCACATTCACCTTGCATTCTATCTTTCCTGATGTACAACCAGACTTGATCACCAACTTGGAAGCTACGCTCAATTCGATGCTTATCATGCCTTGCCTTGTACTTGGCTTGGCCCTTTCCTAGTTGTTCCTACACTGCCTGGTGAATTTCTTGGATCTATTCAATGAACTTGGTTGCTTTGACCACATCAGTGTGTCCATCAACTGCTGTGTCTTTAATAAAGAAAAAACCCAATGGAGACCTTGGTGTAAAACCAAAACAAGTCTCAAAAGGAGATCTTTGTGTAGAAGAGTGTTTAGCAAAGTTGTAAGCATGTTTCAAATAACATAAATGTTCATCCCAAAGCTTGGGATGCTTGCTGCAATAGCCCCTAAGCAACTGGATCACTGTCCTATTGACCACCTCTGTTTGGCCATCTGTTTGTGGATGAAATGTTGTGCTCTTTTTCAATATGGTGTCCATCAACTCCCATAGACTAACCAAAAGTTCCCAACAAATTGGGAATCTTGATGAGAGATAATAAAATTGGGTAACCCAAAATGAACCCATACATGCTAAAAGAACAATTTTGTTGTTTGCTCAGCTGTAATCTACTTGTTACAAGGTATTAAAATGCACATTTTGCTGAACCTGTCAACAATAACATATAAATAATCATGACCTTTTATAGAGTTTGGCAATCCCCCAACAAAGTCCATGGAAACACTTTCCCAAGGATGAGAAGGAAATGGAAGTGGAGTTTACAAGCCTATTTTTCTATTGCTAGGCTTGCTTTTAGCACACATGGTACACCTTTTGATATATCTAAAAATTGTTTCATGCATTCTTGGCCAATAATAGAACCTTTGTCGCTGTGCAACTGTTTTACTTACACCAAAATGACCTACTATTAGAGAAATATGTGCTTCTCGGATTATGTTAACTCTTTTAGTGTGAGGAATGCATAACTTTCATAAAAAATATAAGATTTGGTCTTTAACATGATAATTGAATTTTTCTGTTTGTTTTCCGTGAACTAAAGTTGCATATACATCTTTAAAATCTAAATCTTGAGCATATTGTTCAATGTATATTTCATGAAATACTGAGTTATGCTTAATTATAGTAGATGGATCTACAATTGGTCTAGATAACATATTGCAACCTTATTTTGTATGCCTTTCTTATATCTGATGACAAGATGAAAATGTTGTTGAAAACCCATCCACCTATAATGTCTTGATTGCTGCAATTTAGTTTGTGAGTGAAAATATTGAAGTGGTTGATGATCAATATGTATAACAATTTCTTTTTCCATTAGGTAATGTTTCCACTTTTTCACACTCTGTACTAATGCATACAATTCTTTATCATATGTGGGATAATTAACTACTGTAAAATTAAATGTCTTAGAATGATAGCATATGGGTTTACCATGTTGCATCAGCACTGCTCCCATGGCATAGTCACTAGAATCTGTTTTAATCTCAAATGGTCATCGAAGATCTCGCAATGCTAGTACTGGTGTTGTACTAATTTTTTCTTTGTCGAAGGATTTCTTCTATTTGCCTCCCCACTAAAACACCTTGTTCAATCTTTTTAAAGCATGTAAGGGAGCTGCAATTAAGGAAACGTTAGCAATAAAATTTCTCCAATATAGTGCTGCTCCATTAAAGTTAGCAATAAAATTTCTTCATTATCATTAGATTGAGCAGAATTTCTTGTAGATGCTTCAGATTTTTTACCTTTTATACCTGTGGTTGTGATTGTTGTTTCATCACCTGAGTCTGACCCCAAGTATTTCTGAATAGCAACAACAATCCTCTTCTTCTTACCACTAAACTTCCTAGGTTTCAGCTTTAGATGCAAATACTAATAGTGTTCATCATCATTCCCATCCTTCTTGTAGTGAGTACATGAAGGTTTGTCAACCTATACAGTGTTTGTCTTCCTCTCCTTCCATTTTTGCTTCTTCTTGCCCTCGTTCTTGCTTACAGTGGGTTTTGATGATCCCCAATCTCTGGGTTCACATTCTTGCCTCTAGCCTCTAAATGTGTAGCTTGAACTGATACCTCATCTATGCCAGTAGGTTTAAACATGAGAATGGTGTACCTCAAATAGGTATGCAGACCACCTATATACCTAAACAAAGTTTCAAGTGACTCTAGAGAAATGCTTAGAATTAAAGCTCTTTTTCTAAATTCTTGGGTATAAATTTGTACACTTTTCCCCTTTAATTGGCAAAGAGTTTTCCAACTCATCATTGCTTGCTGCATATAAGCTGGTGGATAGAATTGATTTTTAATGGCATAAAGAAATTCACTCCCGATAGAAAGAATTTTACGATGTTTCTTCAAATCAGCTTGTGTCTTGACTTCCCACCACACTAGGGTAGTTCTTCCAAGGAAAAGGCTAGCTAGCTGAATCTTTCTCCTTTTTGAATTGATGTTCTGCACCCTGCACTATACATCAATCTGCCTAATCTAGTTATCTAGCTTTTCTACATTTAATTCACGATCATAAATTGGTAAATCAAATTTCACATCTAATTTAATCACAATAGTTTTCTTCTTTTACTTTTCAGGGCTAGTTTTATGTGAAGAAGATGATGAGGATGGTGATGACAGAGTAGATGGTGGAGAGGGCCTCTCTTCTTTCCCTTTTCCTTCTAGATGGCCATATAGAAGAGGTTCCTCTACTCCTTTTCCTGTTTGAGGTGTTGAAGTTCTTTCACCTCCGCCTTTCTTAAATTCTCGATACATATCCTCCACCATGGCTCTCATGGTCATGAAACTATCCATTAACTAAGAGTCTAATTCTGATAAGGTTTGTTCTGCCATCCTCCTCCTAGGATAGACTCTGCAAATTTCAGGATTTGTCTCAACAAGTTCTCCTTCCCCTAGTTTGAGCTTTGATCTAGTTAGAATTCAACAACCCATCACAAGCTTGTCTAACCTTAGAAAACATAAAGCTCCGATACAACTTGATCTGATAATGAGATCTTAGACAATTATTAAGGTATTACACACTCATGTGCATGGATGTTCCTATGTTACTTTGTGCAATGAATCGATAAGATTGTGAAATACATAAACAATGAAGCAGTTAAAGAACATAATAGACAAACACATATAAAGACAACAAGTTTAATAAGTAGTTCACCCAACACTCCCAGCTATGTCTCTTGGTCTAACATTCAATGGTAACCTGTCTATTATGTCTTCAGAAGAAGATTTTTTACAAAAGTGAGCTCAATTTGAGTCTCACACAACAGATATAAAGCAACAAGACTTCACTTGGATCCCCCAAGTCTTTCTGAGTACACAAACTCTCTTCACTAACTCTCTGTCTCTGTTTGCTCTCTATCTCGACACTGCTTGCCTCTTTCTTCTATCATTCTATGACTTTAAAGCCAATCGGCATCGTCTGTTTGTTTCTCCTTCTCGAGCGCTCTGGCTCCCTTGCCTCTGCCCACTCAGATCCCCCTCTGAACGCTAGCAATCATTGCTAAATGCCCTTAGGGATGGTAGCCACCTGTTCTATAATGGAATGGACCATCAGGCCTTTGAAATCCCCAAAAATAGCATTCCCTGTTTACACAAAGAAACACACTAAAAACTATGAAAATCTACCAAATTATCGCTTATCGAATTTAAATTATTATAGATTCCGCCTTATAACTCCTATCGTGTCCACCTTTATACTGCTTATCACATCTCCACCATTAATCTGGGTGATCTAGATCCAACAGTTGAGGTTCATTTCGGGTGGCCCATGCATACGGGGGTTAACTGCCCGAAAAGGATGGTTTTCTCTCTCCAGCACCTAGACACGTGTCAACAAGTGTATGGGATTGGGTGGAGCCCAACAAAAACCACTTACCACCTACGACCCTCCTGAAATCCTACTTGTTTCAAATCTCAAAACATATATGCCTGTATGTATAAACCCTTTCGGGTTCGGTTTATCACTTTATTTGCATTTTCTTTGGTTTTTCATTCATTTAACAAAAATGTGATTTACATTAAAAAGTTCCTTTTCCAAACTTGAAATATTATACATATGCATTCATAAACCCTTTCAGGTCCAATTTCTTTGCATTGACGCTTTTCCTTCGTATTTTGTTTATTTAACGAAAATGCAAATACATAGGAAAATGTCGTTTTTCTGGATCTCAAAATATATGATCTCACCTATTTATCCATCGGGTCCAGCTATCATGAGTTAGGTTCTATATCGGCCCCACTCCATTGTAATTCTCCGATGCGATGTTGCGATGCGAGTGATCGCAATTGCATATCGCACATACCCCTAGGCCGTTTGTAAGTGCTCCTTTGTGGTTTGCTGACGTGATATTGCGATTCAACTTGGGCCGTTGATCTAAGCACTCGATCGACGGTCCTCGTTGACCCCGCTAATCATTGCCACATATTCCATGTGGTGTTTGTCGATAGCCTCTGCTTGCCACTGCCGATTGTGATTTCCTGATCAGATTTGGACTGTTGATCGGCCAGATTCGACAGCTCCTGTGCATTGCTCCATTGACCTCCGATAGGCTTCATTTCACTATTTTATTTATTTTGTTTCCTCCCAATAGTGTTATCTAACTTTTCTAAAAGTTATTCTCATGCAATAGTTTTGATCTTTAGAAGACTTAGTGGGTTTTCTAGGATCCATTTGGATCAGAAACTGTGCCTCATAATAAATTGTAATGTTGGGTTGGACAACCAAGGATTCCAATTTGTAGGTAACACGGAAATGAATTTTCAAGTTTGAAATTACTTCTAGTTTCATTGATGAAGTTGAATTAGATGTGGCGTTGCTGGATATTTCATGAACTGTGTTGGGAAGCCCATATTTGTATGACCAAAAATCTGTTTACCCTAGATTTCATAAAAATATCATTTTTTCAATGAGGGAGTTGAGTATATTGTGAGAGCCCATCGTAGAAAGATTAATCTATCTTTGGCAAGTGTAGGGAAAATGAAGTGACTGGTCAATTCCAGCAAGATTCTTGTGCTCCTTATGATCAAGAGGAAGAATGACACGAAGCATGAACCCTTTGCAAGCTGTGATGTAAAGATAAAAGTTGAACTAGTTGATGTGGTCAACCAGTATGGGGACATGTTACAAGAACCAAAAGGATTGCCACCGAAAAGGGGAATTCAACATGAAATACAACTTCAATAAGATTACCCACTCTCGAACATTGGTATGTATGAAATTTCAATTCTAGAAAGTTTGGAAATTGAAAAACAAGTTCATAGATTGTTAGATAAAGAGTAATTCGTCTCTCTACTTCATTATGTGGTTCACCATTTGTTTTGGTACCCAAGAAAGATGAAACATGGTGATGTGTGTATATTATCAAGCTTTGAATAAAATTACCTTAAAGAATCAATACCCACTACCTAGAATAGATGATTTGCTAGATCAATTGAAGAATGAAAAATATTTCACTAAATTAGACTTGAGAAGTGGATATCATCAAGTTAGAATAGCTGAGGAGGGTATTGGTAAGACTTCTTTTAGAAGTAAACAAGGATTGTTTGAGTGGTTGGTTATGCCTTTTGCTATTTGCAACACTCTAGCTACATTCATGAGAGTTATGAATGATGTTTTAAGATCCTTTCTTGATGAGTTCGTAATTGTATATTTAGATCATATTTTGATATTTAGCAAATCATGGGAAGAGTATGTTAAGCATGTGAGGAATGTGTTATATGTCTTGAAAAAATAACATTTATTTATGAAGATGTATAAATGTGAATTCGAGAAAACCTACTTAATGTATTTGGGTCACATAGTTGGAGGAGGTGAGCTGAATATTGACCCCTCTAAAGTTTCATTCATTGTGAATTGGCCAATACCCAAATCAGTCACAAAGGTAAGGAGTTTCCTGGGAGAAACACAATATTGGAGAAATTTCATTGCCAATTTCTCTTCCATAGCATCTCCACTACATGCTTTGACCAGTGTGAAGGTTGTCTTCCGTTAGGGAGGCAAACAAAAAAAAAAAAACATTTGATTCTTTAAACTTTCTCCAATATTGTGTTGCTCCTAGGAAGCTCCTAACTTTTATAGTAGATTTGGGTTTAGGCCAGTTCACAATGACTTCAACCTTAGAGGGATCTATCTTCAATTCACCACCCCCTACAATATGACCCAAATAATTTAAAGATGTTTTGCCAAATTTATATTTTGATAACTTAACAAAGAGATTTTCTCTTTTCAAAACATCTAGAGTTTGCTTTACATGATTTAACTATTCTTCCCATGTTTTACTGAAAAACAATGTCATATAAATATATGATTACAAAATCATCAATAAAAGGTTTGAGTAGATCATTCATAACTCTTACGAAAGTGGAAGGAGCATTAGTTAAGCCAGAAGGCATAACTAGCGATTCATATAGCCCTTGCTTTGTTTTGAAAGAAGTCTTCCATGCATCTTGTTCTGCTACTCTGACTTGATGATAGCCACTATGGAAGTCTAACTTGGAAAAGTAAACATCTTCTTTCAACTGATCTAATAGATCATCTATGCAAGGAAGAGGATAATGATTCTTGATCGTTATTTTATTCACTACTCTGTAATCAATGCACATCCTCCATGAACCATCTTTCTTTCTCAACAACATAATTGGAGATCCACATGGTGATGTGCATGTCCTTATGAACCCTTTATCAGTCAGCTCCTGTACATGCTTCTTTATCTCTGCATTCTCTAAGGGGGATAACCTGTACATTCCGATGTTAGGCAATGGAGTGTCTTGCTGCAAATGAATATCATGTACTATTTCCCTTTTGGGTAGCAGACCTTTAGGTTCTTGAAATAGGATATCATATTCCGAAAATCCTTTTTCTAAATCAGCATTCTGTTTAGCATCATAACCTTCAAATGCATTGGTTTTATCAGGGGTCTTTCGTTTACAACCATTAGTAAAAATTGCTTGCATGAATTTACAATTCTTTTCATCTGTCGCGAGTTTATGATAGTGTAGTTGCTTTTAAGCTGATGAGCTCTTACAATATATTCTATTCCATCATGTGAGTTGATACTTATTTTCAGTTCTATAGAAAATTTCCTTTCTATCATACAAGTAAGGACTTCCTAAAACAATACCACATATATCCAAGGGAACTATATCTAACTCAACCTCATCTACAAAAGTTGAGACAATAGCAAACCTAAGTTTACATTGTTTAGTCACTTGTAGCTTTGCTTTATCACATACCCAACCTAATGGATATGGGTTCTTGTGAGGTGTTGTTAGTAAGCCCAACTTCTTTACAATTGTTTCAGAAATCAAGTTTACTCGTGAACCACTATCAAATAAAGTATCAACCATTTGATGCTTGGAAATAACTCTAATATTAAAAAGCCCATGTCTTTTCCTCTGATTATCTTCATTATCATTAGATTGAGAAAAATTTCTTGTAGATGCTTCAGAAATTTTACCTTTTATACTTGTGGTTGTGACTATTGCTTCATCACCTGAGTCTGACCTCAAGTCTTTTTGAATAGCAACAATAGTCTTCTTCTTCTTACCACCGAACTTCTTGGGTTTTAGCTCTGGATGCTATTAAGTCCCTATAGTACTAGTGATTACCCCATTACTATTGTAGTTATATCCCTTATTAATATTGTTGTGCCCCTATTCTCCCCATATTTTTATTACTATGCCCCATGGAATCCCTCTATTGTTATTTTTGTGCCTTTATATTATTATTGTTAGGTCGACTGGGTTATATTGTGACTCCTTAGACTCCTATATATAGAAAGGAGGTTTTGTCGTTTGAATCATCAAAGAATCATTCATTTGTGTAATGTAAAGGAGGTTTCCACCTCGAAGAGGCTGAATTCTAAGGCGTTGGTGTATCTTTTCTATCTTTTTGTGAGCTGGTTTCATAACATTTGGTATCAGAGCTTTGGATTCTAGGGTTTTGCTGCTCCAAGTAGGTCATCGTGGCATTTTCACTATAACATTTTTTATACGATGTTTCAGAAGTAAAAACAAAAAACCTATTTGAGATGAATTGATGCTAAACCTTGGATCCAAATTTCAGAGCTTTGCGCGCTATATTTGTGGAGATATGATCTGAGGAATTTCGTCTTTTCGCAGACTCCTGAATTACATTCCAAATAAGTGACCTGAGGAAAATCATCATAACTTTCTCTCTGAGCATCAGATTGAAGTTTCATAAGAAGTTATAGATAGAGGATAGATTATATCTTCTTCTATATATTTTTTAGAGCCAAAGGTTGAAACAGGGACACGTGGCATGTTGTACAAGTTTTCTCTACTAAACTAGTCTATAATCAGGTCATTGTGGGAGATTTGGCATAACTCTTCCTTGGAGAATCCAATTTGGATCAAACTGGTGGCATTGGAAAGAGGACTCAGAGGGTTACTATATATCACAATTTTAGAATTCGGTGATCTGAAATTACAAATATACATCAGAGGAAACATTGGGCTCTTACAAAGTGAAAAAAGGTGTGTAGATTTTTTTTAAATTTTTGCTTAAGCCTGGTTTGAAAAATCATTTTTAAGGAATTCAAAAGGCATAGTAGAGAATTATTATCGATAATTGATGCCCTGAGGAAAGAAAATGCAAACACCTAGTAGGAAACCTGAAATATCTAGCATGACTCATGAAGAAGAGGAAGAAATGCTACATGATATATCAAAATTACAAGACCAAATCCAACAAATGTCACTCTCACAAAAGCTAACAGAAGCTAAGATAAATGGCATGGAATCTAAGATAAAGGGTGTGTAAGCTAAGATGGATGATTTGAAGATAGATTTGAAGATAGATTTGAAGAGATATATGGCATATTTGAAGACGGATTTGAAGACAAACATGGCAAATTTGAAGACATATTTGACAAATTTTCAAGAAGAAATACTTACAAATGGTCAAAGGGTTGTAAAGGAAACTCATGATGCGAACAAAAGAAATGTAAATCATGATTTCATAGATTCTAATGTCTTATTGAAGACCCACCATATTCCAAAAATCGATATGAGGAAGTTTGATGGCAAGGATCCGGCAACTTGGATATTACAGATGGAACAATTTTTTGATCTCAATAATGCGCAAAACACACAAAAGGTACGTATTGCAACTTTATATTTGGAACCAAATCAGTTTGTATGGTATCAATGGCTTTGCTCTGATAAACAAATTATCACTCATGAAATTTTTATGGAAGAATTGACATCACATTATGAGGATACAAAAAGAAACACTTTTTTTAGCCAATTGATAAGTCTCAAACAAAAGGGTTCAATAATGAAGCACATTGAAGAGTTCCAAAAATTCAACATAAGGGTAAAAAATATTCCTAAGGAGCATAGGATTAATGTGCTCATAGGGACTTTAAAGGATAATATCCAACATGATTTTCGCCTTTGGGAACCTGATTCATTAGAGAAGCCATTCAGGTTAGCAAGAAAAATGGAAAGCAAAATTATGGCAACCAGGAAGCATACCACTCACAACTATAAAGACGGAAGTGTTGTTGCCCCTAGTCTTCCACAACCTATAAGGTTGACACCACAACAATTGGAGAAAAAAGAGCAAAAGGGCTTTGTTACAGTTGTGATAGCAAATACACTAAAGGTCATAAGTGTGCTGAGAAGAAATTATTCTACATAGATTGTGAAGAGGAAGAAGAAAAGGAGCAAGAAAGGTCAAAGGAAGAGGATATACTCCAGGAAAAAAGCCTAGATAAAGAAGAAATGAATCTGACCATATCTTGTAATGCATTGGCTGGAATTACCACTCCTCAAACTATCAAGATAGAAGTACATATCAAGAAGAAAAAGGTAATAGTGTTGATTGATTAAGGAATTACCCACAATTTTATTCATTGTAAGATAGCAAAAGAATTGAATTTCTTTCTATATCTAGCACTAGAGTGTCAAGTAATGGTTGCAAGTGGAGGAATGATAAATTGCTTTGGAAAGTGCCATAATATAAAGCTATCCATGGGAGAATATGTATTGAGTAGCCCAATTCTTTCCATTCCAATGGGAGGTGTTGATGTTGTACTAGGAGTCCAATGGCTACAATCCTTGGAAACGATATCTTTTAATTTTCGAGAACTTTTCATGAAATTTTCTGCAGAAGGAAAGGAAGTTGAATTAAGGGATATTGTAGGGAAACCAGAAAGATAATAAGCTCTAACGGTATGACAAAGCTTCTAAAAAAGGAACAAAGAGGTGTAATTGCACAATTATGTTTGCTAGATGTTTCCACATCGAAATCATTTATTTCTCTAGATCTCCAAAAAGTCCTAGACAATCATTCCAAGGTATTTGAGACTCCCAAAGGTCTCCCACCTATTCGCGACCATGATCATGCTATTCATCTGATTCCAGGAAGTGTTCCTCCAAACATGAGGCTGTATAGATATCCCTATGCCCAAAAGAGTGAAATTGAATGTATGGTTGCAAAGATTCTAGAGGTTGGTATAATTCAACCTAGTCAAAGTTCTTTCTCTGCTCTAGTAGTATTGGTGCACAAGAAGGATGGATCATGGCGCATGTGTTCGGATTATAAGGAGATAAACAAGCTCACTATTAAAGATAAGTTTCCCATTCCTGTCATTGATGAATTACTGGATGAATTGCATGGATCAATTTACTTCACCAAGTTGGATCTTCGTTCAGGATATCATCAAATCAGAATGAAGACTGAAGACATTCCAAAACAACATTTAGAACTCATGAGGGTCATTATGAATTTTTGGTCATGTTGGCCTTACCAATGCACCTTCTACATTTCAAGGTTTGATGAATTCCATTTTCAAACCCTTCCTTAGAAAATGTGTGTCAGTATTTTTTTATGATATACTAATCTATAGCAAGTCTTGGAAGGATCATGTTCAACATGTTGACATGGTGCTTAAACTATTTGAGGAGAAACAATTATATGCAAAAAGATCCAAATGTTTCTTTGGAGTACAAGAGGTGGAATATCTAGGTCATATTGTATCTCATGAAGGTGCTAAGGTAGACCCTAGCAAAATTAAATCCATTAAGGAATGGAAAATCCCCACATCCATAAAGCATATGTGAGGATTTCTCGGGTTGACAAGGTATTATTGCAAATTTGTTAAGAATTATGGGAGAATAGTAGCACCTCTAACAACTTTATTGAAGAAAGATGCATTTTTATGGACTCCAAAAGCAACGAAGACCTTTGAACATCTTAAAGAGGCAATGTGCCAAGCACCGGTCTTAGCTATGTCGGACTTCACAAAAACCTTTATTGTGGAATGTGATGCCTTAGGAAATGGAATTGGTTTTTTTTTAATACAAGAAGAGACACCCATTGCTTTCGAAAGTCGTCCAATCAAAGGAAAGTATTTACAAAAAGCTATTTATGAGAAGGAAATGTTGGCAATACTACATGCACTTAAGAAATGGAAACCCTACCTAATGGGAAGACACTTCAAGGTAAAAACGGATCATGATAGTCTTAAATACTATTTAGAACAAAGATTATATTTAGAAGAGCAACAAAAATGGGTCACAAAGATGTTGGGTTATGAATTTGAAATCTTCTACAAAAAAGGGAAGCAAAATGTTGTGGAAAATGCACTCTCAAGAAAGGATGAGGATGTGGAAGCATTGCTTTGTGCCATTTCTATTATCCAACCAGATTGGATAAACGAAGCAAGGGATGAATGGAAGAATGACGAAGAAGTGTGGGCACTGATTAAAAAGATACAACGATATCCCAGTACATCTGATACATTTAGCTAGAAAAATGATTCTTTATGGTACAAAGATCGTTTATACCTATGTCAAAATTCTCAACTCAAACAAAATATTCTAATGGAATTGCACACCTCTCCCGTAGGAGGGCACTCAGGATTTTTAAAAACTTACCACGGGGTTAAGAAGGAATTTTTATTGTGATGGACTTAAATCTGATATTTAAAAGTTTGTGGCGGAATGTTTGGTTTTCCAAAAAAATAAAGTTGAAACAATTAATACCTTGGGTCTATTACCTTTATCAATTCCAAGTCAACGTTGGGAGTAGATTTCAATGGATTTTATCATAGGTTTACCCAAGTCAGAAGGAAAGGGTGTCATCATGGTGGTATTTGACAAACTTACCAAGTATGCACACTTTTGTGCAGTATCTCATCCATTTAAAGACAATACATTTTCTACTGCATTTATGGAAACAATTCAAAAGCTACATGGAAACCCAAAGATTATTGTAAGTGACAAAGACCCCATTTTCACTGGAAATTTTTGGACAGAATTATTTCTCGATACTCAGCTAGCTCATAGCTCATCTTATCATCCTCAATCTGATGGGCAAATTGAGATAGTAAACAAATGTTTGGAAGGATATCTTCGTTGCTTTGTATCTGATAAACGGACACAATGGGTCAAATGGTTGCCTCTATCTAAATGGTGGTATAACACTTCCTTCCATACTGCAGCAAAAATGACCCCATTTATGGCACTTTATGGATATCACCCACCATCCATCACATCATATTTAAGAGAAAATTATAAGGTGCAAGCAGTGGAATATCACATCGAGCATCAATAAAAAATTCTCAAACTCTTAATGGATAACCTAACTTTGGCACAAAATAGAATGAAACAACAGGAAGATCAACATCGCAGCAAAAGAATTTTTTATGTAGGTGACTGGGTATTTCTACAGCTACAACCATATAAACAAATGTCCGTCAAGCAAGATAAGAAGGATAATAAATTATCACCGAAGTATTATGGTCCGTACAAGGTGTTACAAATATTGGTACTATGGCACACAAATTGGAGCTTCCTACAGCTTCTCGAGTGCACCCAATTTTCCATGTTGCATGCTTAAATAAGATTATTGGTGACAAGCTCCCAATTCAAAAAATATTGCCAGAACTTGACGAGGAAGGAAAATCATATTCGAACCTGAAGAAATCACAGAAACAAGAACTCGACAGCTACGAAAGCGATCAATTTTGGAGTATCTCATTAAGTGGAAGAACTTACCCACTGAAGATTCCACATGGGAGGATGATAATTTTATACAGAAACATCCAGAACTACTCAAGCATTGAGGACAACACATTTTTGAAGGAGAGGGGCATGTTAGGTCCCTATAATACTAGTGATTCCCCCATTACTATTGTCATTGTAGCCCTTATTGTTATTGTTGTGCCCCTATTATCCCCATATTGTTATTATTATGCCCCATAGAAGCCCACTATTATTATTGTTGTGCCCTTATATTATTATTGTTATGTCAGTTTTGATCATATTGTGACCACTTAGACTCCTATATATAGAAAGGAGGTTTTTTCAATTGTATAATCCAATAATTGTTCATTTGTGTAATGTAAAAGAGGTTTCCCCCTCGAAGAAGTTGATTTTGAAGTCATTGATCTATCGTTTATATCTTTTTGTGAGTTGGTTTCTTAACATACTATGATTTTGTTCTTCCTCTTAGCCACCCCATTTTGTTGAGGGTTATGGGGTGTTGTCAACTCCCATTTAATCCCTTTCGTTGCACATAATTTCTTAAACTCATTTGAGACATACTCACCACCGTTATCACTTCATAGAGCTTTAACCTTCTTACCTGACTCTTTCTCCACCAATGCTTTAAACTCACAAAGCTTTGTGAAGTTTTGATCCTTTTTCTGCATGAAAAATATCCAACATTTTCAAGAAAATTCATCAACAAATATAACATAATACCTATGTTTGGCCATGGATGTTGTCGAGAATGGTCCACACACATCTAAATGGACTCGCTCTAGAATAGCCTCTGCTCGACTGTCTCTTTCGTGAAAGGAAGGCTTGGTGTATTTTCCCAAATTACACCCCTTGATTGTATCAACTTGCTCTAGTGTACCTTTGGGAAAACCGGTGGATATTTGTTGCATGATCTTTAAAGCCCCATGATGAAAGTGGCCCAATCGCCTGTGCCACAACTTACCAATGTTTCGACTCTGCACCATTTTTGCTTTAGTACTCAAAGCAACACAACCCTATACCTCCATATTATAGAGATTATTCACCTAAATCCCTATCTTCTTTACCTAACCTGTGGCTATTTGTCGAAAGAATGCCTTTCCTTTCAAGAAGATCACATCATAGCCTCTATCCTCAAGCATAGAAATAGATACCAAGTTCTTCTTTAGCCTGGGCACATAAAATTATTCAAGGTGATTAGAGCCCCATGCTCCCTCTGAAAAGTAACTGTGCCCAATCCAATAGCACTATACCTCTCGTTGTCAACCATCTTGATATGCATTTGGAGATCTTTCTCCTCCAGGTCACTGAATAACTCCTTATCGCTAGTCATGTGGAATGAAGCTCCACTTTCTAATTACCATACACTTCCCATCATTGATGACACCATGCATGCAATAAGGGAAAATTCCAATTCGAATTGAGAGGCCAAAGCCTCACCTGCTGCTCCTTCTGAGGACTTCTTCTTGGACTTCTTAAGTGGAAAATTTGTTGCAAAATGACCCAACTCATGACAATGAAAGCACTTAACTTTTGTCATGTATTTCTTCTTACCTCCATGGCAAGAATCTGATTTGGAATGGGAAGCTTTCCCTTTTCACTTCTTTGTGTTAGTCACTAAGGCACAGTTCTCGTAATCATCATCCCTTAATGAAGAACCATCCCTGGTGTTCCTCTTGATCTCCTTTTGCATTAAATCTGACCATAGTTGTTCCCAATCTGGAAGCTTCTCCTAGCCATTGATAGAGTCTTGATAACTATGCCAACTCTTTCGAAGACCCAGAAGAGAAAGAATAACCATATCATCCTTGGCAGCCATGATTCCAACACTTCCAAGTTCATCATGACATTGAGTGAACTTGGTTAAGTATTTTGGAATAGTCTCGCCTTGCTCCATTTTGATTTTTCACAGTTTGTCCTTCAGTGCCAATTTTTTTTGGTCACTATTGTTCTGATACAATTCTATCAATACTTTCCACATAGCATACATAGTTTTCTTTCCATGGAGACTCGAGACAATGTGGTCTTGAACTCCCTCAAGGATTATCCGCCTCGCCTTCACCACACACTTCTTCCATTCAAAAAGATTTTGTGCATCTAATGTTGCTGACTTAGGAATGTCTTGATTAATGAATTCCTTCAAGCCATTATCCTCTACCATGGCCTCCATTCAATCCTTCCTGGCTATATAATTCAATTTTCCTTCCAAGGCATACTCGAGCTGCAAACTGTACAATGACATCTACCGATCCTGAAGTATGTATTGTAAATTCGAATTTCCCCTGTAACCCAAAACTCAAAACTTCAAAATCTCCTCTAGAATATTGTCTTCAGCTCCGATACCATGTAGATTCACAAGCTCACACAATTTACTAAAGCATGGGACAAGAATCTACTTCTACTATCAACCAGCGAAAATCAATAGATCGATGAAAACAATATGAACAAGAAGAAGACAAATCAATGGCACATAACAGAAGTCTGGACTTGTTTCTAATCACTTCTCCATTTTCATTCAACTTATTTTTAAAAATCCATTTTGTTCCTATGACGTTCTTATCTTTTGGTCTAGGAACCAACTCCCAAGTGTTGTTTTTTTCGATCTGCTCAAGTTCTTCATCCATTGCCTTGACCTAGCATTCATCTTTACATGCCTCTTTTACATTTTGTGGTTCAGTGGAGGAGAGCAAAGCCAAATAGCTTGAGGCTTCTGCAATTGTTCTTCTTGTTTGTATACCTACCTCTTTTTGTCCCAAAATATGAGATTCTGGATGATTCTTCTGAACATACCTGGATGGAGTCTTCTCTTCTATCCTTATCTGTTCCTCTGGTTCCTCTTGAGATTCTTCTTCATCATCAGTCTGCTTTTGAGGGTAGTCTTCATCCTCTTCGATATTTTCATAATTTACTTGCCTAGGAATGTATCCTTTTTCATCAACCACTACATCAATGTTGTCAAAAATTCTTCCAAGTCTTTTATTTTAACACTTATATGCTTTGTTGTGGGGAGAATAACCAAGGAGAATGCCTTCATCTGCTCTAGGTTCAAGTTTGCTAAGCTGTTCATCATTATTCTTAATATAGCATTTGCTTCCAAAAATTTTGAAATTCTTTACCGAAGGAGTCTCACCATACGAGAGCTCATGAGGAGTATGAGTGTTGTTCACTCGGACATTTGTTTTGTTGAGAATAACAATCGTAGCAAATGCAGCTTCACCCCAAAAGGTTGCGGGAGTTCCAGACTCATCAAGCATAGCACGAGCGATTTGTTGAATTGTTCTGTTCATCCTTTCCACCACTCCATTTTGCTGAGGAGTCCTATCTGTAGAGAATTCCCTTCTTATTCCATGTTCTTCACAGAAATCAAAAAATTCATTTGAGGTAAACTCCCCACCTCTGTCAGACCTAAGGCACTTAATTTTGTGATCTGATTCGTTTTCAGCCAAGGCTTTGAAATATTTGAATTTTTGAAATGCTTCATCTTTGTGCTTCATAAGTCCTAACCAAACCATCCTGGAGAAGTCGTCAATAAATAATATAAATTATTCTTCTCCTCGAGGTGATCTTGTCCTAAATGGACCACATGCATCTGTATGGACTAGCTCAAGAGGCCTGCTAGCTGATCCTTCCTTCTCAGGGAAGTTAAATTCTGGTTTGCTTACCAAACTGACATGATTTTCATAATGTGTTGTCTGGAATTTTGATATCTGGAAGACCACGAACTACCTAGTATTTGCATGCTTTCCTTATTTGTGAAAAGCTTAGATGCCCCAACCTCCAGTGCCATAACCAGTGTTCATCATCCTTGCTCAAATAGCATTGTTGTTGTCCTTCTTCAAATATGTATAAATTATTTGGACTTCTTCTGCCTTTGATCACTGTTTTTCCTATATCAAGATCACGAACACTACATCCATTTAATCGAAATATTACCTCGTTCCTTGATCGCACATCTAACCGACACTCAGTAGAATATGCTTCAAGCCATCAACATACAAAACATTTCCAACTTTGACCTTTTCTTTCAATTGAGCAGTGCCTCTTCCTTTTATGACTGCAGGGGTATCATTTCCAAAAGAAACTTTCTTTCCCTTCTCTAAAACACTATATGATTCAAGTTTTTCTTTATCACCTGTCATATGCTTTGAACATCCACTATCGATGTACCATTGATTTTCCTGTCCTTCTGCATATAAAGCTATCCCACATCTTTCTGGTTGTGGTTCCTTCATTCTCCATGTTCTGGGATTTGAGGTTTGTTCATTTTGAGTTGTCTTCAAAAACCTGCTCCTACATTCAGAATCTTCATGACCGAAGTTATTACAAATAGAACATTCAATTTCATTTTCAAGGGCGGAAAAGTTTTTATAGGTCCTTTTCGTGATTCCAGTCATACTTCTTTGTTTTTGAGCTTCTCTAGTCATGATTGTCTTATAGGCAACACATTGAGCTTCTTTGTGGCCAAAGTTATGGCAAGAGAAACATTGGCCATTGAAGAAACTCCTACGATTATCAAATCTACCAGCCAAATGATTGTAGTTTCTATTGTCATCCATTCTTGAGGCAAATTGAGAAGATTTTACCTGTGGCTGATTGTGGCTTCTGTTTATCCTTAAAGTAGATTGCCCCCGATTTTCTTGATAGTCTTTTTTCATTCTTGAGGTAAATTGTCCTTGATTTACCTGATGATTTCTATTAGGCCTTTGCTCGCTCCTCCTTGCTGCATCAAGATAACTTTTGGAGGTGGATGCTTGAGATGCTTCTCCATTATATCCCAGACCTATCTTGATTAGTGGAGAGCACTGCACATTGATAATCTCATCCAGAGTTTCAGATCCTTTAACAAATTTAAGATTAAGAGCTTTTGTTTTCTCAATCTCTTTTTCTAAGACCAACAATTTCACATTCTAACTTTTCAAGAATTTTTTCTTTTTCAGCAAGTTGGAATTGAAGAGTATCAATGATCACATTCTTCTCTTCTAAACATGTTTTGAGATTAGAAATCTCTTCACAAAGACCTTCTTCACCTATAGCATCCATGTAGTCATCATCTTCAAAAGCCATTAAAATTTTATAATTATTACATCGTTCATCTTCATCACTATTTGAAAGTCCATCACTATCTTCATGAGTGTAGTAACTTTTCTTAGTTACATTATGTTTCTTGTTCCATCTGACAGGTTCCTTCCCCTTGTCAATCTTATCCTTATGAGGACATTTAGCGGCATAGTGACCGACTCTTCCACAAGCAAAGCATTTGAAAGGTAACTTACCTGGAATCTTCCAGCCCCCCGTTGAAGGTTTTTGACAAAATTTGATTCTTCTTCTTCTTCTGACACGTGTCCTGACTCATAGTAGTCTCCTTTGCCTGAAGCCTTAAAGGCAGCTTCTCTCATGGCTAATGGTCCTCCTTTCCTCATTTCATAAGCAGTTAGAATTCCGTGCATCTGTGACATGGTAAGGTTTCGTAGATTCTCCTTTTCTTCTATTGCAGAAACTTTAGATTCAAACCTAGGGGACAAAGATCTTAGAACTTTTTCAACTACAACAGCGTCTTTTATTTCTTCACCCAAGTTTTTCATACAATTAACAATCTCATCTACACGAAGGAAATAGTTAGCCACACTTTCATCATTGTGCATTCTGAGATTTTCATACTGAATTCTAAGGGTTTGAAGTTTTTCTCGTTTTACCTAATCATCTCCTTCATAGCTCAGAACAATTTTGTCCCATATTTTGTTTGTAGATTTATACTGAATAACCTCGACAAATTCTGATTGAGATAGACATCCTAATAGAGTGTTGGCAGCCTTTGCATTTGTTTCATATTTCTTCTTCTCAGCCGGATCTGTAGGAGTTGCTGATGGAAAAGTGTACCCTGTATCTATGATATCCCAGACTTCTGTACCAAGAGATTGAAGGTAGGCAGTAACTCTTACCTTCCAATATATGAAGTTTGTCCCATCAAAAATCGGTGGCCTGATCGATGCTTCTCTCTCGTAGTTTCTCATGATGATGGATCTTCCTTCAAGTGATCAAGCTTCTTTAGAAGGACCTGCTCTGATACCAATTGTTGGAAATAATACTGAGAGGGGGGCTGAATCAGTATTATCAAGTCAAATACTCCTTTTTCAAATCCAAATGATATATGCTACTTCAGTTAATTAAACCCGCATCTATGTAAAAGGAAACCCGCGTATACTATGCAAACTTATAATTTACTTTATCTTTTAGATCTTGATTGTTAATATGTGTATCAGAATCAAATAACCAATAACTAGAAACCGTAAAACAGAGCAGAAGACAATCACACACAAGAACACAAGATATAAGGTGGAAACCCAATGTGGGTAAAAACCACCTGCTGCAATTTGTCTCTATCTTCTCTTTAATTGGAAACATCTTTTTACAATTGTACTGGTGCAGTCCTTTACTAGTACGCAGGCTGCAACCTGCAGAGAGCTACAACCCTGTCTCGTTTTCCAGCTTCTCCTGGAAGGGATCTGCAACCCCCTTAGCTCTTGCACTAGCCAAGATACTAGTATGTAGGTGCTGGCCTACAGAAGGCTACAACCTTCTCTTTCTTCTAGGGACTACATTTCATAAATTTTCAGACTGGATCCATGAATATCAATCAATCATCAAGAATTTCTGCATCAAACAATCTCCTTTTCACCAATTAGGACTGTTACACAGTAAAATGTCACTGCCATCATGTCAGTCTCCCTACTGTGCTATAAACCACATTCACCCATACTCATGCTCCTCAAAAATGGCTAAAAACCCTCTTTGCCTAAGTTAAATAGATCATCGCGTCCGTTAATAAAATAACTGCACTGACAGGCGGAGTCTAGTGTTGTTGTTGCGCTGCCAGCGCGGAAGCACACGTCTTTTCCGCGCTGGTCCCATTTCCACGAACAGCGCTCCCTCCGTTTGTCCTTTTCGCACTGACCAGACCTCTTCTATGGGTTTGCGATGTCAGCGCGGCAGTTCAATGTTTCACCCGCGCTGATCCTGTTTGGGCGAATTTGTTCTAACAACCAACCTTCCAGATCCCTCCAGACTTGGTTGTTAGCATTGTTGAGGTCGCCATCCTTTCTCTGGCATGTCTGTTCGACTGACCATCCACTTATCTTGGGGGAAAAGCTCATCCTTTACCTATTCATGGAGGCTCCTTCTCCTTTATAAGCCTCCTCCATTGCCCATGAGCAGCTAGTTTTGGGACATATAGACTTTGATTGAGGAATTCTTAGTACATTAGTGTTGCTCTTTGTAGGCATTTGGGGTGTTGTGTGAGGATTCCTTTGAGCTTGAGGAAGGTCATGAACTTGATGCCTTGTATGTGAGAGAGAGACCTCTTTGACTTGGGAGATTTGCTTCAAAGGTGAATGCTTGGAAGATATGCTGGTTGGACCCTCTAGAGAAGGACTCAGCGTCAGGACTTCGATTGTACCTTACTCTATTTCCTGTTAATAAAGATAGATGACTATTCTTATGGTTCCATTTCCATTTGTCCTATGAATGATTGATGTAAATTGTATCCTTCCTGACTGATACATAGTTGTTGTTAGTAGATTTTACGCTCTTGTTTGCCCTCTCTTTGCTTGTGCAGGTGTTTGTCCGCGGGGATAGCGGAGAATTGTGATCGGCTGGAGCGAAGGAGCGAGAGGATCATCTCTTCGACAAACATAGCATTGGAATCCAAGTAGGTTTCTTTTACCCACTTGTTAATTACAACTAGGAACCTGCAGTGTGGAATTGTTTGATTGTTGCTAGACCCCCTTTGGGCTAGTAGGGATCGCCTCTATCCGTAGAGGGGATTTACCTCTCCAACAATGTGCAACATGTCAAGTTGGTTGAATTATTCTCATCCTCAAGCAAGGAAAGGAAGCTACTAGAAGAAAGTCTAGATGACCACAGGAAGGAAAATGTATGTATTTATTTGGTAATAGATAGATAAATTCATGTCATCATATGGTTGTAGATAGAATGGTCAAAATGCTCTATCTCATGAGAATGATGAAAGAAGAAGGAACTTTTCCTTGTATGATACATGAAGGAATGAATATAATGTACGTTGAACTCTTCTACATGATGACATGATATGACCTCATGAAGAATATGAGGTGGTTGGAAACTATGGTTCCTATAATGAAGGAACTATGTATAGACGATCCCGAGGAAGTAATATGTAAAGAAAGGTGAAAGAAGAGTTTGTGAAATATGTATCTATAGTCACATGAGATAAGATAAGTGATCAAAATCTGTTAACAAGAAGGATTAGCTATGAAATCTCCATGGAGAAGGTACGAAGCCCCAGAGAAGGTACGAAGCCCTTGATATGTATGTTGGAAAAGGTGAACCTTAGTAATGTATGTCTTGGAGATGGATTCATACAACATGCAAAAGGATGTTGATGTTGCAAGAAGAAGACATCATGACAAAGGGCCATCATAAAGAGGTAATATTGATTTGATGTTCATTTTTTTGTTGAAAGAAAGCATGTAGTTGGGTTGTACTAGGACTACCCAAAGAGGGTTTTAGAAGTTCATCTACAACTAATATTGGATGGAAGATCCTTTAAGAAACATAACTTGGAAAAGGCAGCAAGTATGAACGTTAACCAAATGATGACTCAGAAGATCACTTCCTGATGAAGAGAAGGATAACATGACTATTGTTTCAACACTATGTTTTTTCGAAGGGAAGTGATGGAGAAGATGGTAGATGCCCTGTGAAGAAGTTTTAGAAGAAGATGGCTCCATGATGAAGAAGTTGAAGTTCATCCATGCCATGATGATGCAAAAAGGAGGAGTCCTACAAGCAGCTAATACTACCATGATCCCCACCAAATAGTTGTTGTTGGTAATAAGTCCCTAGTTAAGAGGGAGTTTGAGCAAGTCCTTAATTAATAGGGAACTTGGGTGTATTCCTTTTATATGAATGAGTAGATCCTCCCTAGTTGAGAGGAAGAGATAGACACATCATTCTTGTATTCATGCTATGAAGAAAGAATGGAGGATTAGGTAAGCATCTGAATTTCAATACTCTTTGAGGATGAGGTAGGGCATTCAATAGGAAAGAGTGGTCGAAGAGGAAATTCCATGAAGATGTGTAAATCCAAGATGGGAATGGTCCTAGATGGACATATCTTGTGAACATATTGATGGGGTATGTGCCTTGAGAGACAATGATGAAGGTGTATATAAATCATTTGTCTCCCCAACATTATGCTCTAATCTTGTGGAGAGATAGAGATGTTAATCAAGTCCTTGCTATGTGACGATGTTGTTTGATAATATGAGATGTACTAATATAAGTTGTTAAGATAACTTATGAGATGACTTACCAATCTGACTCTTCTTATGATAATTCTTTAGTATGAGAATATCCATGTACCTTGTATGTATTATGAATACACTACAACAAAACAGGCAAACACCAGATTTCGCACCAGATTTTAGTGTATTTTTCTCTCCATTGGGATGATCAGCTTGGCGCTAAATCTGGCTCTATTGTACAATTTTTAAAGTGTTCCTTTTTGCGCCAAATTTTGCATCTTTTTTTTTACGCCAAATTTTGCATCATATTTTGCACCAAACTTTGCATTTGGTTTTACAACAGTTTTTGCTTCTAGTTTTGTGCCATTTTTTGCATCTATTTTTGCATCATTTTTTGCTTCCTGTTTTGTGCCATTCTTTGCTTCTATTTTTGTGTCGTAATTTGCATCGAGTTTTACACCATCTTTGGCATCTCATTTAGTACCTTTTTTTGCATCGAATTTGTGCCAGTTTTTGCATCTAGTCTTATGCCATTTTTTGCTTCTAATTTTTTACTTATTTTTACATATATTTTTGCATCAATTTTTTTGCCTTTTTTTCCACCATTTTTTGCATCTAATTTTGCACCATATGTTGAATCTGATTTAGTGCCAAAATTTTCATCCATTTTTGTACCATTTTTTTCATCCACTTTTTCATTTCATTTGTCTCCCTTTTTTGCATCATATTTTGCACCTAATTTTGTTGCATCCAATTTAACATCATTTTTAACAACATTTCTTGCATCCAAATTTGCATCTTTTTGAGCATCTAAATTTTCGCCCTATGTTGTACCATGTGTTGCGTCAACCTTTGAATCCCATTTTGTGTCTAATGTTACGTTCAATTTTGAGCCATTTTTTTCATCTACGTTTGCATTTGTTTTTGCACCAAGTTTTGAATCATTTGTTGCACCTCATTTTGCATCCAATGTTGCATCCAAATTTGAGCCATTTTATGCCCATTTTCACACCATTTTTTCTACTTTTATGTCCAAATTTACACCATTTTTTTATGTCCAATTTTGCATCCTTTTTGGTGTCTAAATTTTGCATCTTTTTTGGCATCCAAATTTGCATCCTTTTTTATGCCACATTTTGTGTCCACATTTGCATCTCATTTTGCACCTAGATTTTATTTTAAATTTTTATCTAGTTATGCATCATTTTTGGCATCCTTAGTTTCACCCTTTTTTAGTCCCATTTTGCTTCTTGTTTTGACTTTTCTTACATCCTTTTTGCACCCAATTTTACATCCTAATTTTACACCATTATTTGCATCCTCATTTTGGTATCCATTTTAACATCCTTGTTTGCACCCAATTTGGTATCTTTTTGTATGCCCTATTTTGTTCCCTTCTTTGTGTCTAGTTTTACAACCTTTTTTAATTCTACTTTAAAACCCTTTTTGTTTCATTGTTTGCATCTTGTTTTAATGGCTAGTTTAACATCCAATTCAACTCCCAATTTTGCATCGATGGTTACATCCACTTTTGGCTTCTTGTTTAGAGTTTTACTTTTACTTCCATATTACTAATTTTATTACATAGTGAAATATATTACAGTTTCTAAATATCATTTTTATGTAGGATTTAATGCACAGTTAGACGAACATAAAACCCTCTTCAGTTTATCCTAGAAACCTAAGATAGACTGATTAAGAAAAAGGTTGTTCTAGGGCTCAGGATTCTTAGTAGATCAAGATGTAGAGTATAGATTAAGAAAAGAAGAATGAATTCATGTGAGTCCTCGCATGTAGGTCTTGTTGGAGTTTTTAGTGTAGTTGGGAAGTGCTCCTAGATAGCTCCAAATCTTGGTCCTACACACAAGAGAGAGAACAAACAAAACTTCACGACATAATATCTTGATAATTGAAACTATCATAAATATATAAATATTACTGAATAAATAAATATAAACCAAAATCCCATACATTCATTAGTTAAATAGGATAAGTAAAGAATGAACAACTCCTAGCTCCAAAACTCTCCCTCTCAATATGGATTTCAGCAGCGTGACAATACATGAATTCCCATCATTTCCTCAATGACCAAGCCTCCAATATATAGGAAAGTGAAGGCTATGAAGATTTCCCAAATTCCTCATTATTTCAATTTTGGCAAAAGCTTTTGGGTGAATAATGTTTCCTCATATAAAAATGGTATTTTCCACTTTTTAGATGCTTTTGTGCTTAGGAAAAAGCTTCCCCATGCCTTATGGCTCTTTCCCACTTTTGTATGCTTTTATTTTTTAGGAAAAATCTAAAGATGAGGATAGTGAGATCACATTCCACCATATGAGTTTCAGAAAGTGAACAAGAGTGTCAAATTCTAGTTAACTCAAGCATTTTTCCTCGCATTAGAGGAATTTACATTTTAAAATGTTAACATTGAATTTCCATGTCATAATGCGTAAGCCAATCAAAATCATTTAAAAATTAAAAGACATATAGGTGTGACTATGCAGTGGATTTTTTTTTTAATAATATAACTTACCTAATTTATTTGCCCAAGTGACCCAAAACTATATTAAATATTAAAAATAAAATTAATATCTTAATCTATAAAAGTTAGAATATCTAGAATATTTTTAATGAAGGTACATCATGGCGTGTTAAATAAAAAAATTTAAATATAAAATCCTAAATCCTAAATTTAATTTAAATTTTAAATTTACTTTCTTAATTTAAATTTTATTAAATCTTCTATTGATAAATTAATTTAAATATAAAATATAAATATATGGTTATTTTGATAAAAGTGCATTTACTTGAGTATCTTAAATTTATATTTTAAATTTTCCTTTTAAATTAATTTTTCTTAAATCTTGTGTTAATAAATTAATTTCAATATAAAATACATGTAGACAGTTATTTTTTATAAAAGTGATGTTTATTTGGGTAATTTAAATTTAAATTTCCTTTAAATTTTGAATTTTCTTTTTTAATTTAAATTTTATTAAATCCTGCTAATATATTAATTTAAATATAAAATACATATATAGTTATTTTGATAAATGTGACATTTATCTGTGTAATTTCGGTAAAAGAATAATAAAAATGATATATTAAAAAATTGTCTACATGACATTATTTTATTAGTTTCTTAATTTTTTCTTAGGTGGTTATTATTTTGGTAACAAAAGTTAGATGAAGGAGACAACTTGTTATAGACTAGTATACCGTGGTCCTTATGGTACATTACTTGTATTGTAGGCTTATATAGTTTAGGAGAAAGGGGTGTTTCAACCAACAACATAGTATTCTCCTCCAAGATGATGAGTAGGTATTTTCATGTATAAAACATTTAAGAATATATCACAATTCAAATTCATAACTTTGTATTTGTAAACAAATTTAAGGGTAATTGACAACATTCATAAAAAATATAACAGTATCCTCATATATAACAATTCTCCATAAAAAAATCATTGATAAATTTCAATATACATATATTACTACTAAATAAACATTTATCGCAGATATCAGTTAACACTGTTGGAATAGGACAATGGATCACAGGTAGGATAAGATCTTCTCTACCTTATTCCAAGGTAAATTCACAACATTACATCCAAAAATAGTAATGTTATCATACATAATCATTCTCCATAAAAAAGCATTGATAAGTTTCAACACATATATATATAGTAACAAGATAATACTAATAATATCCTCGCCATCTTTAATCAAATCAACTAAGATTCAAATGTGTGATTATCATATCAAAATATTTCATGAACACCATTATTCTAAGGTAAATTCACAGCATCCATCAAAAGATAGTAATATCATCATACACAATAATTCTCCATCAAAATAATGTTGATAATTTTCAATATATACATAAAAGAACATGATAAAAATGATAATATCATCATTATATTTAATCAAATCAACTAAAAGTCAATTTACGATTACCAAATAGAAATGTTACATAGATATCATTATGCTAAGGTAAATTCACAACATCCATAAAAAAATAGGAATCTCATCATACACAATAATTCTTCATAAAAAAATTGTAAACAATTTTCAACATATTCACAAGGTAACAAGATAGTACCGATAACATCATCATCATTTTTCAAATAAACTAAAATTCAAATGTATGATTACCATATTAAGACATCCAACTAAATATGAAAAATAACGCATGGCTAGCTAGCACCATGAAAAATCATAGCTAAGCTCATCCTCATGATCATCATCCTGACCATCCTGATAATATCATCTACATAATCATCACCAATACCATCGCCATCCTCATCATCATCATCATCTCTAATATATGATGTAATCTAAACATAGTCTATATCATCATCTTTGTGGTCATTACCTATAGCGTTCTGGAAAAGAAAAACAATATTACATGTTAGTACTGATTCTATAGAAAAATGAATATTTTTATTACAATGCTAACAATAAAATGAGGTAGGACATAATAACATTTAATAGTACTAAAAATAAAATGAAAATATTGCTTAAGATAAATTGGAGATCCAACTAAGATTACACTTGTAATTCACATTAAGTAGTAGAAGCATTTTTTAATCCATATGAAGTAGGTATCCATTTGTTCGTCATATTACATTGTGAATGTTTCTTATGATTTCCATGCAGAACTGGTAAATTAATATTTACTGGAAGCTTTATTTCAAATTACAATTGTAATTCAGATTAGAAATAGAAAAAAATTTAACAAAAAAGAATGTCACATGAAAAAGTAATTGTTTTTAATGAAAAATAAGCTGCATACAATATGAATGTCACATGAAATATTGAGTTGTTTTTAATGCATGTTTTTCTCTATAATAAGATGGATCCTAATGTTCATTCAAGAACAAATGCTCATAAATAATTACTTCATTTTATCCATTATCACACTTAATCCATTATACCTAGTGACGACAATGATTCCATTCAAATTTCTTTGAACTCCGTAAATATAATGTAAAATAGAAAACTCCACGACCACGACCATGACCACAACCCCCTCCCTTGCCTCGTCCACCATTAGAGACAATGAACTTGGAGTTATGACCACGAAAGCAACCCGTCCCTTGCCTTGTGTCCACCATTAGAGGCATTGAACTAGGAATTAAGAGTAGTCATATTTTCTTTGCTCTAATTAATCTCCAAGGAATCAAAACTTGATCAATATATCAAGGACTCCATCAAGGAATAGATATAGCATAAGAGAATCTCAATAGTCTTTGCCAGAAGAGTGCGAAATAACACTTATCTCTATTTTATGAAATAACTCGAGTGAGTGGAATGAATGGTGGGAAACACGTACCAAGGAAAGGAATATTTTTGGTCCGTCCTTATTTCTATTATTATTTTTGCTTCTTAGAATGGAGGGAAGTGTTTAAAAGAATTCAAAAAAATATTTTAAATGAAGGAAAAAAAGTATTTGCTTAAGTTTAGTTTTTTTTTAATATATATTCAGTTTAGTATTTTTTTATTTTCTAAAAGAATATATTTAGTTTCTGTTTTTTTTTTCATAACAAAAATTATATTTTCTTTTTATAAAAATGGCTTTTAAACATCCATTCATGCTAAATTTGTGATTTTATGATATAATTTTAAATTATATATAAAAAAGTAACTTAATGCATGCGTTGTGTTGCTGAGATGGGTATTATACATCTCTTCCTTGCTAAGTTATAGAATGTGCTTGGGTTTTCTTAATGCAATAAAATTAATTCTTCTCTTCATTATATCTTGAGATGTTCAACTTGCACCTAATAAAACAATAAAGTTAAAATAGGTTTGCCTTTGACCTTTGTAGATTTCTTTTCCCATTACTCCTTGTCTTAATAGATTAATTGTCTTATGGTGGCCTTGAGTGGCCACTCCCATTAGTTGTGTGTTTTTTAGTTTTATGTTAGTGACATTTCTTAGGATTTATAACATGTTATTTAATTTATGAAAATGTGTTATTTTCCATATTATTGTTAAATATTAATATTAAATATGTTGGTTTTGAACATGGTTTAACAAAAATTTACCAAAAGGTTTATAGATTGTAATTTATAATGTAATGTTTCACTACTTGATGAAATTGTTTTGGATATTTTTTTTAAAGATTTATTGATTGACGAAATTTTTATGGATGTTTTGTTTTAGTATATTAACTTGTATGTGATAAAGTCAAAAGTCACCTCTTTTTGAGATTTTCATTGGTTAATTTCCCTTAAGGTTATCAAGTTCACCATTTAGTCCCAGGTTAAGGAAATATAAGAGTCATGAAGTGGCATTGTCCAATAAATTAAATCTTGGAACATGTTTTTTTAGTCACATTATACTTCCTTTCTATGTAAATTCTCCATGAAAATAGTCTCATGGAACATGAGGGACCTCAATAGTAAAGGAAAACAAATACTCCTAAAAGAAAAATGGTACGCAAAGCACCCATCAATAATGTTGATATAAGAAATAAAAATATTAAGTGAGGTTCTACCTCATACAATTAGAAAATGGGGTAGGAATTTCCAAGTAGTAGTGATTGATGATTAGATATACTTGGGTGGAATGGCTATTATTTGGAATGTTCAAGACATCAAGGTTACCAATATGTTTACCTCTTTTTGCATTATGACAATATACTTTTAGTTAATTGACATAGAGGATTACTACCATGTATCCAATGTCTATGAATCCAATATCGCAAATGGAAAACCTCTATTTCTCAATTCTATTTCCAGCACAAGTAATTTATACTCCCCATATCTGTGGATTATTGGGAGTGACTTCAATATTGTCAAGTGTCTCGAGGAACATAAAGGATGAATCACAATGTTTACCAAGAGATTTTGTAAGATATACCATCAAGGCCCTAAAGTAGTATCCATTAAATTTCTCAAGAAATGAGTCTCCAACCCACACATGTGGATCAATGACATGTAATACATGTGTGTGTGGTGACTAACTTAATACACTATTCTAATAACTCCACAAACTTAAGTATTTCACTCCGTCACATGATTGACTGTAGTGTAACATAAGTAAACCAAGTGTAGACATGAAACCCTTAGGCAAGAAAAATTCCTTAGATCCTCAATTAGGTGCTTAAATGATGAAGTGAAAATGAAAGGGGAAAAGAGGACTTCATGATTTAACCATCACAAACATGTGATCAAGTGTGACTATGAGTGTATATATTCATATGTTTTCCAAAGAGGGTGTGAATACATGAGTTACCATTCATTGGACCTTATTTTTCTTTCTTTTGATTTTTCTTATATATAGGACTTAGGGAATAAGGTTTTCATAAGTTTTGAACAGCTCATAGATATAATATTTACATAAATTTTCACTTTAACCTTAGAGTTTAGACTTAGATAAATCATTATAGTGTATATTTAATGATTTTGGCTTTTAGCCCCAAGGGTTAGCTCAATCGGTCAAGCCGGGGCCTCGCCAATGGGAGGTCATAGGGTTGAAACCCGAAAGCTCTTGGGGTCAGGTTAGTAAATAGGCCGAGGGGTGTGACCCCCTTCGGGTGGGGTCGACCCTAGCATTGTTCGATCCTGGACGTAGCGGACCCACTGACCATGGGTATTCGTGAACTAGTAGTGAAAAAAAAAAAGATTTTGGCTTTCACTTTTTGATTTTCTTTCATCACAAATGACAAAAAGGGGAAATATTTTGCCACAAATCTATGAATGCTTAATCATAAAGGCGTCATACAAATGAGAATTTGTGCTTTGACTAGGACTAACCAACATAAGTCAAGTACATTAATCCAAGATAAGAATAGTCATGAGGATTGACATTTCTTGGTGTCAAATATTATGACAGTGGATTAGGAGATAATCATGTGAGGACTTGCTTGATGAACATCCTAGTGAGGTAAGTGCCTAAAGAGGTAGTGGTGTCCAAATTTATGCCTCCCAACATTATGCTATGATCTAATGGAGATATATAACTTGTTAGTCAAGGCCTTTCTATTTTGAAAATGTTGGCTATGACGATTTAAATAATTGTTTATGCTTATCAATCCAGATCCCTTTTTATATGAATATTTCAACTTGAGAGTACTTTTTTGTCTCATTATGAGTATCTCCTTAGTTTAGAGGGAGTGTCGTCATCTTCATTATCATCATCATCACCACCATCAATCTCATCATTGCATTATCATCATAATCACCATTCATGTCATTATCATCATCATCATGATTATGGACATTGTCATCAATTGTCCATAATTATAGTTGTCGTAAGAAATATCATCAACCCAAAAAATATTATGAGTGCTCAAAAAGGGTTGTTAGGAAACATGATATATGCGAGAGAATTGACAGCTTTATTTTTTAGAGATGATCGATGATCATCATCACCGCTACCATTATCATCATCATTATAATTTTCATCATCCCCATCATCCTAATTAATGTAATTTCTATCATCATTGTTGTAAACTTCGTCATGAACATCATAATCATCATTCATGCCATTATTATTGTTGATGAATACCAAGATGAAAATAATGATAATGATGATCAAATGATGATGAATTCGAAGATGACTCTAAAGATAATGATTATGATTATGACCATGACAACATTTAAAAATTGGGAAGATTTTCCAAGGTCATTAGCATCTCCATCATCATTGTCATTATAACTCCCATCATCTTTATCATCATTTTGATTATCATAATAATCACAATTCATGTCATCATCATCATCTTCATTATCATCATCGTCATAATTATTGACATTGTCATCAGTTGTTCATAATTGTTAATGTCATAAGAAATATCATCAATGCAAAAAATATATGAGAGTTGGAAAATGGATGCAAAAGTTAAAAAAAAAAAAATGGTGGCAACAATAGACGTAAAATTGGATGAAGAGTGGACATTACATAAGTAGATGCAAAACAAGACAAAAAAATTGACACAAAAGTGGATGAAAAAGTAGATGCAATAGTTGATGCAAACTTGGACACAAAATAGGATGCAAACATGGATGAAAAAGTGGAAGAAAACATGGTTGTAATAGTAGGCATAAAACTTAGTATGAATTGTTGTGAAATAAATGTGGATACAATAATGAACAAAAAAAAAGACACAAACTTGGATGCAAAAAGGAGGAAAAATTGGATTAAAAAATGGATGTAAAAATGGACCAAACATGGGTGCAATAGTGCACACAAAATTAGATTCAAAATTGGACACATCGGAAGTGGAGGTAAAAGTAGACGCAAAATGGGATGCAAAAAAAAGAAAAATTATTTGATGCAAACTTGGACACAAAAGACGATGCAAATGTGGATGCAAAATTGGAAGAAAATGTGGGTTTCAATGATAGGCACAAGATATGGCACAACAAAAGTGGATGTAATAAAAAACATAAAAAAATATATGCAACTTGGATGCAAGACAAGATGCAATAAGGGATGAAAAAGTGGATACAAACATGCGTGCAAAAGAAGAAACAAAAGTGGATGAAAAATATGGATGCAATGGAAGTAGATGCAAAAGATGATACAAAATGAGATGCAAAACCCAGCACAAAAGTGGATGCAAAAATAGATGCAATATTTTGATGCAAAAGTGGATGCGAAGATGGACACAAAATTGGAAGCAAACGTGGGTACAACAGTAGGTACAAAACATGGTACAAACAGTGTCACAACAAAAGTGGATGTAATGATAGATGCAAAAAAAGAAGCAAATGAAGACGAAAAATAAGATGCAAAAGTGGATGTAAACATGGGTGCAACAATGGATGAAAAATATGATGCAAAAGTTGATGCAACAAAATTAGATGCAAAAGTAGATACAATATGTGATACAAAACCTGATGCAAATCTTGACACAAAGGGGATGCAAAAAATGATGTAAAAATGGATGCAAAAAATAATTTAAAAAATGATGCAAAAGAAGATGCAAGAGATGATGAAAAAGTTGATGCAAGTGTAGGCACAAAAAGTGGATGCAATAAATGATACAAACGTTGGTGAAACAAAATTAGGTGCCAAACTTGATGCAAAACATGGTGCAAAGGATGACACAAAACTTGGCATAAAACTTGGCGTAAAACCTGGTGTAAAACCTGATGCAAAACCTATTGCAATACGTAGTGCTAAACTTGGTGTAAAACTTGGTGAAAAACTTGGTGCAAACTTTGCATCAATTTTTGCACCATATTTTATAAATGAACACAAATAGCACCAAAAATGGGCTCCAGAGGCAAAAAAGGAAGAAAAAAGGGATGCTAATCACAGGGTTTTGTTGTAGTGTGTCCATTACAACTCATTAAAATTGGTTCTTTTCCCACAACAACATATTTCATATCAACACTATGTTTGAAGACATATTCAATTGCACACCTACCATACCATTCTTAGAACACAATTGGTGGGGTGTTGGTTTAAAGTTGAAGTCACTTTAAGATCATTGATATTGGAAACCATTGTGTATTTATGTTTGTATAGGCCTTATACTTTTCTTATGAATCATTCAACATTACTAATATTCCCTCTATGTCTACTCCAAGCATTATTCTTTTATGTTTGGAACCATAATTTTGTTGTGCTTGTTGAAGACCAATTTTCTAGGGAAGTTGTGAACCACATTTCTAATGAGCCATCTTACATGACATATGATCTAATCTCTTCATTTCCAATTGATCCATTTGACTCTATGTGTACCACTGGCTCTAATTTTTGTAATAGGAATTGATTAGTGTTTTACAAAGGAAGCTTGTACTTGCATTTCCTCCCAATGGAGAGAAAGGGGTTGTAAAGATAGCTTGTTGCACTAAACCATTGACTTGTGGTTTATCTGATCTTGATGGCTCTATACTTCTGGGTTCTCCATAACAATGAGTGAGTTCATCCTAAAATAAATTGTAATGAACGTAGCCCCTATTTGAAAATTTAGCCACATTTCTAGGAACTTTATCATTTAGAGAGATTTTCTATGATCTAGAAGGTTTCATAGGTTGTATGCTAAAAATATTCCCATGTTTCCCTTTTTCATCTATACTTGAGACCATTTTCTATCAATTTCATTGATTCCTTTCTTGCCTTTAGATTTGATCATTAGAACATACTTAAATGTTGAGAAGCATTGTTGATATGGTGACTCTTATAAACTAGAGTCTGGATAGGTTGATTGAATATCTAACCAATGATGTTACAATCTCCAACATGGGATTGGTAGTTGCACTTGCTACCTCTATCGGGTCTTATGCCAGGAATAACCTTGTCAGTTGTTGACTTTGAAGCCTTTTGTCATTTTGTGTAATTTAGTCCTCTACCATGGCAATCAACTTTGTTTGACTGAAGAGATGCATCTTGCTTCACATGTGTCATAGCTCCTGGGAGTAGAGGTGGCATTATCATACTTATAATTACTGCTCTAAATGCATAAACATTATTTTTTGAGGTTATTACAAACATTGTTTCAATCTTTCTCTTCTAGAAAATCTCACATGTTCAAATTTTTTATATTGTGAACAAAATTGCCACTCTAGTTGTGAAGATGACCTAGGATAAAATTAAATGTTATGAAGAAGGATTGTACTGTCAACAATAATCTATTATGTCAAAAATACTGCATTGTTATTTGCAAAAGTTTGAATTGCTTATACTTCATATCACTAGAAAAAGAAAGTACAAATTGACTATTGTGTTAAATTTCACTAATGTATTAGGACAGAAAAGAGTGTCTCTACAGGAAAGTTGAAACCCCAGGGGAGAATTACCCTTGCCCATTACAAATGTTCATTTTTGGAGTATTTTCTGAAAACTTGAATCGGGGTAAGTTTCAAAATAGATTTTTCAGATCTTCTATGATATCCCCTAAAGAAAAAATGCACATGAGTTTTACCATGAGAAATATATGGTGGGAGTGAACTAATTCAAAATTTCAAACCAATATAAATTGGACCAGTGACTATCTCTAGTTGTCTACAAGAGGTGGAAAATAAAGGCAATAGTTTTATTTGGGGATATTGCTTGATTTATTAATTTAGATAGTTCCTCATTTGCAGTTAACTTCAGTTTATCTGCATAATAGACTAAATTCCATCTGTTGTCCACCTTCAGTGGCCACATAAAGGAGATAATTTGGGTACCATACACCATTTATCCATGCATTAAGTTGGAGATCAAGTTGAATCTGAATATTTGAGAAGCATAGATGGACTAAATTGGGTTGAGTAATTAGCAATAATCATATCCCAAACAGGGTAATGAGTTTCCCAATAATCACTAAACACACATGCAATATAGGTTGTATACTATGTAGTAAGCATTCAACAAATATATATGATCTAATTACATACAAGGAGAATCACCCACTCCTAACCATAATTGTAATCATCATTCAATCTAGTGTAAATGCCTAATATTCACCCCAATATATGTTAGTTTGTTTGGTGCAGACATCTCAAGCCACAGTTAGAATGTGGGTACCTAATAAGCATGAAATAGTGTTTGATCCCAAAAACAAAATCACTTTTCACAAATAAAATATCTCTGATGGGCCATATTTGTTTAGTGTGCTCAGAAGGAAATTCCATGTAATAAAAATAACCATCTCAAATTCAGGGAGTTGAACGAAATTTACTAGGGAGGAAGGCCCAAATTCCGAAATCAGACTAGGGTTTCAAATTTGACAATCAAATTACGAGTAAAGGATCATGTTGAGAACCAGCCAAGAATATATATATTAACATATGCAAATAATCTTCACATTTTTATTTTTTTTAATCTTAGAATTAGTAAAGCTCAGGGCTCAAATGAAAACCCATGAGGAACATATTTCTCAATGTGTGTCTTGGGAGGTTAGTACCTCTAAAACTCTTACAATACTAATAAATGAATATTTTTATTACAGAATTGCAAGGCCCTGCCTACCAATATCGAAACCCCAATGGTTAGCATGATCGATATGAGACAATAGTCAAAGACACTATTTTCACATGTAGTGGGCTGAATAATATGATTAAATGGAGCATCAATTAAAACAGAGTTCAATTTCACCATATGTTCCTTTGAGTATTACATGCTTATCTAAGTGAAACTTCAATAGTACATATATGTTCCTTTTCAAAATTATATCATGAAGTACCATATTAATGATGCCCAATAGACCTTCACCTTCAGGGAGGTTGTCTTCTTCCCATGATGCCCATAATTTTGTGTAGAGTGCAGTATATTCTAGAATAACTACACCATATATCCAGTATGTATATAGATATATGCATGTATTCATGTTGGCCCATATCAAACTAATTTTAATATTTGCAATATTTGGAATTAATTTTGTTGCAAGCTTCCGTTTCTGGAATTGCAATGAAACTCTTAAGAGTTTTGAACATGTTTATTAGGGATTTGAGCATTCGTGGGGTACGAAATGCCCACACTTTACCATCAAACCAAGAGAAGTCACCTTGTAATCCAAATTGTCCACTTGTAACTGCAGAGTATCTATGCAGAAGAGAATCTCCTATTTTATAGAATTGAAAGATTTTCTAAAGTGATATGATGAGCCAGATCATGAGTTTCTCAAAAGTAAGCTTGCAAATATTTTACTTCCTTGATTGTTGATGATACAGTTAGTGTATGGAGCTTACAAATATTTTATTGCCTTGTGTTATCACTCTGATATTTCTTTCGAAGTTAGAGAAGGAAGAAAAGTCTCAGAGAGGGCTCTCTCTTTATAATTTAACTTTGTTTTAGTTAAGATTATTTTAGGCTAGTAATTGTTTGCACTTGGGTTTTAGTTTGAATTTAGGTGGTGGGATCACTTTACTTAGATGAACAGAGGTTTTCTTTTACCATTGGGCTATGGGTTCGAATGTCAGACAAACAAGATTAGATTCAGTTCTAAAAACAGTGTCTATAGGGCAAGATAGATGAGTTACTGCAGATCTCAAAGGCTAAATGGTGAAATGGTTTCAAATCGAATCTAGGAAGCAATTAAGGGTTCCCTAGGCCAGACTCTGGAAGGAATGAAAGAAGTCAACCAGGATGGGAGAGCAATTAAGGTTTCTCAAATCCGGGTATCAGAGGAAAACATGTAAATGACTGATTGTGCAAAACAGAGTTGACTTAAACAAATTCTGAGTGATATCTCCAGTTAATTAATTCAAATTTAGAACACATTTAAGATTATGAAACACATAAGAAGGTAACAAGATCAAACAAAGAAGATACTTCACTACAAATAGCTCATCTCATGAGTCCTGTAGCGAAATGCTTTTATTACTTGCTCCAATCTGTTGACTTGAAAGTTGTACAATCACCCTTAGGTTTTAATATCAAAATAACTCTACAAATGTAAAATAATCCACCATAATACTTTGAATATGAAGTATTTATACAAAAGGAATTACAAAATATCTCAAACTGCATTGAGAACTAATCTAGGAAATAGAAATATATTCATGCAAGAAGATAGAGACAACTATTGAACTCCTGCTTGTTGTCCCTGTTATTTAGGTTCTGTTGGCTTTGCTCTTTGTTCTTTTTATGTTTAAGTTGCTTGGTTGTTTGGTCTTCACACTGGATGTTTTGTTTTACTTTAACCTTTCATCTTATACACTTTAACCTTGTTGACCTATCAATATCCTTTTACTTTGTTGTTTTATTTTTTCTGTACATTTGTATTTTTACTGTGTATTTATTGCAGTAAATCATTGAGTTTTTCCCATGTACCTGCATTTGGTAATTTGATACTGAGCATTTTTTGGTATATCTCATCTGCCTCTGTATAGTTGGAAAAATTTGGCTTATTAATAAACAAGTGTTTTACCTCATGCTGGAGGTAAAAAAAGTTTTCAAATGTTTGGTATAATACTTTGCCTATTGGTATGCCTTTCATGGATGAAGTGTTTACCTGATCTCTGGCCACTTCCCTAATCTTATTATTGTAATCTCCCTATGTCATTAGCTTATCATTTATAACTAAGGGATTAAGTAATCCCTTTTCCTTCAAAATTTTGAACTTAACCATGAACCTGTCAATGGCTAGTTGCATGGTTTAACACTTATCTTCTAAGTTCAACATCAAATTCCTCTTAGTGAGGACTTTTCTGACTTCTAAAATTGTACCTATCCTGTTAGGTATCTCAAGTTCTTGCAACTCATACTTATTCTTTGAGTTGAGGAAGTGGATGATTGTTGCAGCTTTGTTGGGCATGGAATCCCTCCACAACATATTTTGGGGCTCAAAGACCAAGTTTTAGTCAAAGGTTTTGTAAGGTTCTACGATTTGCAGGCACAGATCATGAAGTATAGGTTAAGTCATAGGGTTGTCCGCCCTTAAGTAATGTAATGTAATATAAAGTCATGTTGGCCTACCCATGGTCCGCGAACCATGGGATTGTATAAATAGAGCGAGGCTCTAAGTTGTAAAGGGAGCAAGGGAAGAAGAGAAAAGAATACAAATGGATCGAGCTTAGAGTAGGAGTCTAAGTGTATTGGGTTGTAGTAGTAGGAAAAGGCTCTGTAGCGGAGTGCAAAGGGCGGTGTCGAGTCTGTAATTAGGATTGAAGATAAATAAAGAGAAGTTGATTCCTATTTTTGTGTATCTATTGTGCATTGCCTTATTTATGTTTATACTGTTTTATTTATCGTACGCACTAATATTATTGTTGAATATGGTGTAATAATCATTAGTCATATCTAAACAAGTTAAGTAACCAGTTAATAACAAATTACATAGCAAGGGACTTGGATATTACGGGTTACGCCCCAAGTAGGGTTGCGTGGAAGCAGCATCGCAAATTACGAAGGGATAGCAAGTGCACATAGCGACGTGCGCGCAGGGTCAAACCGCGGACCCCCAGAAGCTCATGAGACATCCCCAAGGTGCGGAAACCTGGTTCTAGCACCCTCCCATACTACTTCGGGTGAGACCTCAGTTCGCGCTCCGAGGATTGTTGCCAAAAGGGCCAGTAGTACAGGGATTTGCTTGGTTAAATTACCTCTGAACCTGGGTCAGGCCCATATAAGCCAACAAATGGTTTCGTTGCCGGGATCGGGATCTGCATAAAGAAAGTCTGATGTCGTGCCACTGGAATCCAACGAAGAAATAAATTGAAGAGTGGTTGGACAAGAAGGTTCATGAGTTCACAGCGTAGGAAAAAAGAAATCCCTGAGTATCTAAGAAACAGTGGTCGGAGCGCTACTTGTATACGAAAATCCACGAAATTTTCTTCGCATCCTTTCCTTCTGAGATGTATGAGTGGATCGCGAAGTTAGCAGACAACCATGGAAGGTGTAGGCTCGACAAACCAATAGTGTGGACTCCGGAATTCGTGCGCAGACTAAAAGCATCAGGAGATAAGATAGTGCGAGCTGTGGACCACTAGCTCTAGCGAATAATAGGAGGATTTATCACTGAGTTCGCGATTGACACGACCGTCAGCTACAGTGAGGCGGAACGATGTTTTCTCAAGGGACTGTGAGGTAAGTATATTAAATCTTTGAACACCTGGATTAAGATGTTATTGTGTGAAAAGCAGGTTATGCGAATAAGTTAATGTTTGGAACTACGTGAAGTAGGAAGATCTACAGAAGCGGAAGTAGTGAGGAGTTGGAAAACAATGCCTTAATTTCACCCTAGAGGGAAAGCGAGGAAGAGCTCACGAAAGTCTCTCCGAGAAGCACGGTCAGTCTGATAAGGCAGCGTATTCCGCGTTTACCACCTCCACCCACACCACCACCCATCTCACCCTCTTCACCTCCATCTCCATCCAACCCACCTCCACCACCACCACAGTTCAATATGGTGAGTGCGATCAAACTACCAGTATTCAGAGGAGTGGGAAATGAAGATCCGGACCAATTCTGGTTCGTGGTAAGAGCAATATGGGAAGCACAAGGTGTCATGAATGATAATATTAAAAAGGCTACGCTGGTGAGCGCAATGTAGGATCATGCATTAACATGGCATTTCAAGCATTCTAATGACCACCCGAACGCATGGATCGTAGAGATCTAGGCCGTGCTGAATAGGGAATTTAGCAGGCAAAAATCAGAGACACAATCAATCATTGGATTTAAGGAGATCGCGATGCTTCCGGGTGAGACCCTTGGGATGTGGACCAAAGAATGAAGAGTACGATCTGCGAAGCCAATATGATGTTAACAGATGCACAACATCGCGTATGGTTTGTGGCCTCACTTACACTACAATTAAGGATGACAGTGTCACAGCGAAAACTTTCCACCTAGGCCGAAGCATTGGAAATAGCAATGAGATTACATGAGACCCCTATACAAGACCCTGGGTTTGGAGTCCAATAAATCCATGCGCAACTACAGAATCTGTGTCTGTAAATGCAAAGTTTGAAACAAGACAGGACACCTCGGCCGGAGGTGCGTGAGGAAGTATGGTGCATAAAATGCAAAGGCCAAGGGCATGACAAGGACCATTGTCCAGTGTTTGCGAACTACTTGGCAGGAGGAGCGACGATGTCGTTAAGACTGGAGGCACAAGCAGGGCCGAGCGTGACGTCTGCCTTATGGTGTGTGATCTGCCAGATAGGAGGAAAACACACTACGGACAATTGTCATCTGTTGCAGAAGTATACACAGACATCCCAGCAATTGTTTTGTACTTTCTGCAGGTCGGTAGGCCATGATGAACACACCTACCAAAGCTACGAACTAATGATGAATCGGACTCCTGCCTACAAGGTGCAGACCGAAACGCGAGCCCTCGACCCAAATGCAGGGATGGCGCAGGTGGGGTCGAGGCAGAATGGGACCAGGAAGGGGTCGCAGACAACTAATTTGTTACAATTGCGGAAGGCCAAGGCACTATGCCTATGATTGTACAAACCTGACAAGAATATCATTTTGGTACTGTACTCAGTTTGATCACGAGGTAGAAGACTGCTCTTCGCTAATAGCGAGGATGCATGAAAAGGGGGTACTCTAGCCCCCTCCGACCCAGAATTTACAAATGATGAGGTCTGAGTCGTGCGAAGAAGACCCAAATGTAAACATGATGCTGAGGAGCGGTATGACCACGGGAGATGATAAAGGGAAGCAGCCAGAAGAAATCACATGGGTTCTCAAGGCTCCTACAAAGGAACCCAAATTTGATTTATAACGCGTGAAGGAGACATTCATGGAAGCTAAGAAGAGCTTCACGGAGGCCTCCACTTCATGTAGTAAGGATCAACTAGAACCAGGGATGGATCCTTCAATGCTCACTACCTTTTTGGAGACATGCATGAAATTGTTGCACGACAGCAAGGCAGTCAAAGGACTAGAGTAACTTTTCACTAGGTGCGTGGGGTCAAGAGAACTGCGCGTGGTCTAGAAATTGGAAAGCATGCATTGCGCACAGGAAGGAAAATGAGGTTGACTACGTAAATAGGTGAGTACAAAATGGATCAGGTAATCTTGGATGTGGGTTCGGATGCGAATGTACTACCAAAGCAAACATGGGAAAGCATGGGTAGGCCCATGTTACAATGGTCCCCTATTCAGTCACGAATGGTAACCCAACAGAAGATTTTTCCCATGGGAAGATTGGAAGGGGTAATAGTCGATATTGAAGGTGTGAGTGTGCAAGCGGATTTTGAAGTGATAGAGATTGTCAATGACAACAACCCCTATCCTGCGCTACTAGGAATACACTGGGCCACTGATATGAACAGAGTCATAAATCTGAAGAAGCGCAAAATGATCATTGAGAAAAAGTCATTATGCGTGGTAGTACTGCTAGATCCAGCGGAAGGAGCGCGATACACTGAACCGGTGCGCTATGACGATAATGATGATGATCTCGATTGTATTTACAAGATAACTACGTGAGAAGAAGATTGGGTGAATCTGACTGCAGATGGAAGGATTCCATGGGAGCGCGAAAGCTCCTACACTTTATATTCAGACGAAGAGATAAAGCGATGGCAGAATCGGATGCATGAAGTAAGAACGCTTAATTGCAACATGATGATTAGATCATTACGCTGCGTGACAATAGAGGCAAGGGAGCTACCCACATATGATGGATTAACAGTGGTGGATGAATTTCTGAGCAAATTTGAAAGCGTAGTACCAGAAGAGTAGCGGTTCGATATGATGAAGTGGGCACTGCGTGCAACACCCGCACTATGGTGGGGTACGCATCAAGGAAATTTTGAGGACTGGCACGGATGCAGAAGGATGATGTTCCTACATTTTGGAAAACCCTAGATCCAAATGAAATCTAATCAACAGGGACAGAACAACTTGCGTGCCCACCTTTCTTGATGGGTACAGACACATGTTATACAATCCGCAAAAGCGCACACCACCCCCAAACTAGAGAATTGGAACAAACCACGGCAGCAAGAAAGGCGACGTGTGCTACCAATTCTCCACGACGAGGCACTCGATAGGGTGTGGGGAGTATTGAACAAGGTTCACCAGGTGAGATGAACTGATTGGGACCTGCACATACCTGCGGTTCAATGGGCCTATAGGACCATGTGCAAAAACCTAAACATGGAGACAATTCCAAAGATGCGGAACAAAGTAAAAACCGTAATGTCTGAAGAGAACACAAAAACGAGTCCGCACATAATGGCTCCCGCAGTTGTGATAATGCGTGATGGCCAGGAGGAAGAAATCACACATATACGTGAGGACGAACATCTAAGGATTCAGAAAGCCATCCAGCGAGGGAACCTTAGACTTCACGAACTCGAACAGGATCGGGTACGATTGAGGAAGAAAAGAATTTGGATGGACGCTGAAATCAAAAGGCTGGAAAACGAGATCATGCAAGCATGTCTCATCGATAAATAAGGGATGACAAAGTAAGATACAGATGACCATGCCACTGCATTAGAATATTGTCGCTGAGAGTTTATGACTCTGTTGTCATGGCTACGACCACACCTCACCAAATGCAGTACCTAAGGAAGCACATTGCATACAGTAGAATGCGCAGCACCGGCGGTCGCGCAGACAATTGAGGAGTTTCCACAGAATATGCTGGAAAGCGAGTTGAAGTCTCGCACAGGTGGTGCAACCACCCAACTAGCCATAGGGAGCACAATCTTAGCACTCGAGATAGTTGAAAGAGAGCGCGGGACTCTAAAAGAGTTTGTTTGGGGGCTGCGCAATGAGAGAGGTGCGCGCACGGGGGGCTGCGCTGCCGCACGAGTAGGCTGGGAAGTAACCATTGGTGTCACTGTTCATGAAGAGATGTCCAATTTAAGGAAAAAGGGAGTGGGCAGCGGGCATTTAAGACACGAATTAAGGGCTAGATTTGGGGCAATCTGCCGCCAAGAAAGTGTTTGGTCAATTTAGTGTGATCTAAATTGTTATTTAAAATGTCAACCCGGGGTTCGTAAACTAACGAAGTGAAGTGTACTATATGTACTAGATAACCATTTCCTTAGTCTTTTGTCATTTTGAGATTTTTAGTTTATTTTTGGATTTATTTTTCCCTAATGTGTGATGGCGAGGATGAAAGTGAAGTATGGAGTGTAGACGGTGATGGTTTCTAAACTTGAAAGTGCTCAAAAGAAAGCTTTAAAATAACTAAAATGAAATCAATT
>APFE031585499.1:0-13466 GCA_000404065.3 Pinus taeda | reverse complement strand
GGCTCATTGTAAGCAACAATTCCCACCTGAATATCCTGCCATTTGATCACATGTCTACGATCATAGACATATTTCTTTAACACGGAAACATGAAAAACATTATGAACCCAAATGTGGCTAGGCAAGACGAGTAGGTATGCTACTGGTCCAATTCTTGCCAGGACTTGGAATGGTCCACAATATCGAGGTGCTAGCTTGGCACACCCATTCCACTGCAAGGTACTCTTTTTGTCTTGAATCTTAATAAATACATGGTCTCCAACCAGGTATTCCTTGAATCTTCTCTTGCGATCAACAATTTTTTTTTGTCTGTTTTGAGCAGCTTTCAAGTTGGCGTGTACTTTTTTTACCATATCTTCCATTTTTGTGAGCATGTCCGGCCCCAAACTCAGTCTATCTTCGGGTCCACCCCAATTCAAAGGTGTGCAACATTTTCAACTGCACAAAACTTCGAAAGGGCTCATTTGCATTGAGGTATGATATCCATTATTATACGCAAACTCTACCAAGTGTAAGTACTTTTCCCGTAGCATAGGTTGTTGCATCACATAAGCCCTTAGCATATATTCTACGACTTGGTTTACTCGCTCTGTCTGGCCATCGGTTTGAGGATGATATGCCGTGCTAAAGTTCAGCTGAGTTCCAAGTTCAAAGAATAACGTCCTCCAAAAGGCATATGTAAATTTTACATCTCAATCTGAAACTATTATTTTTGGGAGTCCATTTAATCTGAACACGTTCTGCATAAAAATGTGAGTAATTTGTGCGACTCTATAAGTGGATTGTACAGGTATGAAGTGGGCAGCTTTGCTAAACTTATCTAAAACCACCATAATGGAGTCATTGTTTTTCTTTGTCTTAGGTAATCCAGTGATGAAATCCATGGAAATGGTTTCGCATTTCCATTCTGGAATGGGTAGTGGTTGTAGCAGTCCAGCCGGATGCTGATGTTCTGCTTTAATTTGTTGGCACTCCAAACAATGTGCCAAGTATTCAGCCACGTTCTTCTTTATCCCTAGCCAGACGTAATCTTTTCTGATTGCTGTAATCATTTTCTGATATCCAGGAAGACCTGCGTAATGGCCAATGTGGAATTCATCCAGTATCAGATTCTTAATATTGTTTTGGTTTGGTACAAATAATCTTTTCTGGTAATACAACATTCCTGTATCATCCAAATCATATCCTTGCAGATTTTTCTCGTTGGAAGGTTGTTGTATTGCTGTTTTATTTGCTGATACTCGGCATCTTGTTCCGCAGCTTCCTTTATCATTTCCCCGAAAGGACTTTTCCATTCACTATTGGAAATTTTGTACAAATTTTGTACCTTTTGACTTAAGGCATCTGCCACTCTATTCTCCTTTCGTTGTAAGTGTTTAATGTCAAAATCAAAACTGCTTAAGAAGTCTACCCATCTTTCTTGTCTGGCATTCAAAGTGGGCTGACTAAAATAATTTTTTAGGCTGTGATGGTCGGTTAGCAACAAAAATTTTATGCCCATAAGATAATGCCACCACATTTTCAAGGCATGTATGATGGCAGGCAATTCTAAAACATAAGCAGAGTATTTCTGCTCATTCTCTTTCAACTTTCGAGACTCGTATGCAATCACTTTGCCTTCTTGCGTTAATACTCCTCCCAAGCCTTCTTTGCTTGCATCCGTGCATACCACATAATCTTTATCGTGATCAGCGATACTCAAAACAGGTGTTGTAGTGAGCAGGTGTTTCAACTGCTCAAAACTTTTCTGGCAATTTGTGGTCCATTGGAATTCTTTTCCCTTTTTCTACAATGAGGTGATGGGGAAGGCCACTTTGGAGAAGCTTGCCATGAATCGCCTGTAATATCCGGCTAATCCCATAAAGGACCGAATGTCTGCCACATCTTTGGGTATGGGCCATTCCATTATAGCTTTTATTTTCTCCGGGTCCGCTGCAATCCCATTCTTTGTAATCACATGACCCAAATATTGAATTTCTTCCTTGAAGAAATTGCATTTACTAAACTTGGCATATAACTGATGTTCTCGAAGGGTCTGTAGTACCATTCTAAGATGTTCCTGGTGTTCCTCCTTGGTGCGAGAATATATCAGTATATCATCAATGAATATCAGCACGAATCGATCTAGATATTGATGAAATATACTATTCATCAGACACATAAAGGTTGCAAGAGCGTTTGTTAGCCCAAAAGGTAATACTACAAATTCATAGTGTCCATACCTTGTTCTAAAAGCAGTTTTAGCAATGTCCTCCTCCTTAATTCGGATTTTATGGTAGCATGATCGCAGATCAATCTTAGAAAACACTGTCGCACCTTTTACTTGATCAAACAATTCATCGATCTGAGGTAATGAATATTTGTTTTTCATGGTCAGCTTATTCAACTAGCGATAGTCAATACACATTCGTAAAGTTCCATCTTTCTTCTTAACAAATAATACCGGGGCTCCCCATGGTGACACGCTGGGCCGAATGTAGTTTTTATCCAGTAATTCTTGCAACTACATTTTTAATTCTGTTAACTCAGGCACACTCATTCTATAAGGTGCTCGCGATACCGGGGCTGTGCTTGGTAACAATTCTATAGTAAAGTCTATATTTCTTTTCAGTGGTAACCTAGGAATTTCTTCTAGAAATACATCTGTAAATTCTTGTATTACAGGGATGTCATTCAATGCTGCTGATTTATCCTTAGCATCAGCATATCCTACCTTAATAGCATAAATCTGGCATCGTTTTCGGATGCACTTTACCAGTTGGGTTGCAGTTATTGGGCGGATCTGCATAGGTCATTTAATTCCTTGCATTTCCTTCCTATTTCCATGTTGATCTCTGTAGTATATAACATTGGTTTTGCAGTCTACTAAAGACCAGTGTTTTTCCAACCAGTCCATTCCAATTAAAACGTCATATTAACCAAGAGGGAGTATATCTAAATCAACCATTATAGGTTGTTCTGCTATAGTAAAGGAACAATTATCGATTTTTGCCATTACCCGTCTTTTGGCGCCAGTAGCCAATTGTACCAGCCAAGGAGTTTTAAATTTAATAGGCTGTAATTTACATCGTTCTATTAATTTTGGACTTATATAGGTTAGTGTAGCCCCTGGATCAATTAAAACAGCTATGGGTAAGTCTGAGATTTTACCTTCAAATTCGACCATTGTTGGTTGATATTCTGCTTGCCAATCCTCCAGTGCTGCATTAATTCTGGTTGATAATTTTTGCTTTATTTTTCTTTCGATTTGGATAGTAGCTCTAAAAAATCATCTTGAAAATATTAATATTTTTTTCCCAAAATGATAAATAATATCCTTAGTGATTTCTGTTATAAATTTCCATATAGTTTTTCTTTTATGTAATATTTGCTTTATTTTTCTTTCGATTTGGATCGTAGCTCTAAACGTTCACTATGACTTGCTTATATGCTTTAAGCTTTATTTTTGTTTTAATGATTATTAGCATCGTTCGATTTTGATCGTAGCTCTAAAGGTTCACTATGACTTGCTTATATGCTTTATGCGTTCTTTTTGTTTTAATGCTTATTAGCATCGTAGCTCTTCAGATTCTTCAATAGGACTTGCTTGTATGATTTATGCGTAATTTTTTCTTTTATAATTTTCTTCTTCCGTTTTATTATTAGCATCGTACCTATTTAGATTCAATATATACAATATTCGGACAGAAAGAGAATTTGCTGGGAGAATACCTTGTTCAAATAGACTTCTGCACACATTATACAAAGAGATTTTGCTGCGAGAATACCTTGTTCAAATAGACTTCTGCATACATTATACAATGAGAATTGGCTGCGAGAATACCTTGTTCAAATAGATTTCTGCTGAGGGTGTTGAGATACTATTCTCCCACTTTGTTAGGTGTCATCGTATTTATTTCTATTGTTTGTAGATGTCATCTTGTTTGAAGGTGTGGTGTCATCTTGTTTGTAGGTGTCATCTGCTGTGTTAGTTTGTTTAGATTTACTTCAGTTTAGTTGACTTTGACTCCAGTTATTTTATGTGATGCTTTTTATATAATTTATTTAACTATTTTGAATATTAATAAGAGCCTCCTGTTCAGTGACTCAAAATTTTGAAAGGGCAGGGGTTCTTAATTTCATTTAGAAGGGCAACATCTAGGGTCCGCCACTTCTTATAATGAAAAGCATAAAAAAAAAAACAATTCAATTAACAATAGTTAAATTATTTTCCAAATCCTTAATTTTCACAAACAAAAAGATTCTACTCAAGATATAGCTTTTAAATTTTCTTTGTTTAATTTTAAAAAATATAAAAATTTATTTCTTTACTTCTTGATTATTAAAATTGAAATTCCATTATTACATTTGGTTAAAAAAGAATGATTGACATATTTGAAAAATAAAAAATAAAAATAAAAATAAAATGTTTGTTAAATCTTTTCCACTTACATCTCATTATTCTCTTTTTTACTCATTATTCTTCTATGTTTTCATTTCATTAACTAAACTTTTATGTAAAATAAGGTATTTTATGAGAGACAATTGATTGTAAATCACTTTACCCTTAACTTTATTGGCAATGAAATTGATAATCTTTCAATTTTTGTTCCCCTTAAATATCTTATATTGTGCTATTATTAAATCAATCTATGTATCACTTTTGTCTAGCTTCATGAATTAGAGTTCGGGATACATAATTCATTTGGGATACAATGTTAATGAAAGTGATAATCTTTCAATGTTTTGTCCATTTAAATCTCTTATATTGTGCTATTATTAATTCAATCAATGTATCACTTTGGTCCCCGTTCACCAATTAGACTTTGGAATATTATGTTTTAGAGCATACATTCATAGTCAACACAAATGTATGAGCAAAATTAATGGCTACTCATTTGAAATTATTATTAATTCTTATAAATTGAATAAATTAAGCTTAATTGCAACTAGGAGAATGAGGTGTTTTTGCATTTAAATTGAATTAACTAAATGTATGAATTATGTGTCTAAACTAAAATGAGTATGGAACTTTTAAAGACCAAAAAATTTCTTCAAATTGAAGATTGAAAATTTGAAGGATGGAAAGTAGAGTTCATACATTATTTGCAATAGCAGCATAAATTAAATGCACATCTATATTCGAAATATCGTAAATACATCACATGCTCGAGGTCGAATCAACTGAGATTTTGGTTTTGGAAAAAAAAAAACAGCAAATTCCACTCTAATTTTGGCGAACAAAAAAGCCTGCAATTCGTAGAGGATTGTATTGCAATTTTAAGATGATCATAGTTGAGAAGATACATGGTGGTTCAGAGTCCAGACAAAATCCAACTCAGAAATTATAAAACAAACTATAAATCTCGTTGTCTGCCCCGAAAAACCATGTTCGGTCCTCATATAACATTAATGCGAGGAATGGGTGCCTAGTCTGCACCAACAGACAAAACCATCCCCAACAGCAATTACCCACACTCTATACAAACAACAATTATTCTCATCAATTTATAGTAAGCATAGAAAAGCCTCATTTGCGACAAAACCAACTTTGCAGCCTGGTTTTAATACCTAGAATGAAGTATAAAGGTAAATCAATGGTGGACATAGCTGAGGTGTACAAATCAAAAAGCAGTTACAATATCCTCTTTTACACGAAGAGTACCTAGAATGAAGTATGAAGGTAAATCAATGGTGGGCATAGCTGAGGTGTACAAATTAGAAAGATGTTACAATATTCTCTGTTACATGAAGAATTTTTTACAGTAGAGCAGTGACATTTTGCAGAATTTGCACATATAGAATTAACCTAACCATGCTGAGATGTCATACAGTCCAAAACTGAAGCAACCAAAGTCCTGGACCATGAGCCGAAGTTGAGGCATACAGGACAATGAACCAATTCTAGGACATATTGGTATATATTCAATACATTGCAATGGAGAGGATTTCTTTCGAAAGGCTCGGGGATTGGTTTACAGTGTGAAGAAACCTATCAGAAACTCCAGAAGAGGGGCAACTTGGTCAGGTTAGATACTACAGACAGTTCCTGTTGGTGTTGTGGATGAATTTCGGGTCCCAAAAATGGACAATCCAAAACTTGAACAATTTACCATTCCAATTTCCCTGGCGTTCCAGAAATAGAACGTTTGCATTGGTTATATCGTTTTGGATTCTATTTAACAGATTGCCGAATTGCAAAGGTCATAGCGTTATGGGATAGGTTGGTTGCGAGGTCTCATTGCGAATTATGGAGTCCCTTCGATGGTTCTTGTTTGGATTGGAATTTGGAGTATCATATATACCAACAGGCCATGTCACCTGGTGCTTATGACAATTGGACAATAATTAAGGAAATGTTGGATGTACCATTGCTATGCATTATCGGTGAATTTATTCCAGCCACAATGATAGTTTTCATTTACTATTTTGACCACAGTGTGGCATCTCAACTTGCTTAGCAAAGGAAATTCAACTTGAGGATATACCTACATTATGATCTGCCTTTTTGGGATATACCTCCTTCAAATGGCGTTATTACTCAATCACCCATGCACACAAAAGGTTTAGCTACTTTGAAACAACGACTGGTCCGTGAAAGATTGGTGAATACAGCTAAGAAAAGCATTACACAAAACTCAAGCTTAGGGCAGTTGAATGGAAGCATGAACGACACTGATCAATAGATGTAAATTCCATTGGTTTACCAGCCAACTCGATAGGTTTACCTGCTTTAAACCAACAGTGCATAAATGAATTTTGGTGAAAGCTTTCGCATTTGAAATTGGGAAATTGTGCAAAGATCTCTGAAATGATCGGATATTCTTTGATTTAACATCAAATTCAAATATGAAACTCGGAAATATTGAATGATGAAGGTTGTGAACGAAAGAATGCGGAGTTTGTCTAAAATAAAATCGCATCTGGGATCACTTAAGTTTATATCGATTATAGATTTTGGATCTAAAATGGGGAGGAGTAAGTTCTTGCTCGAGATTTGAAAATATTCATAAATATGCAATCTCTATAGAGTTGAGGAGGCACTGACACTCGTTGGTGAAATGCATCGAGCCCATTTGCAACCCAATGAATTCACCTTCGCTAGCGTTCTTCCAGCCTATGCCAAGCTGGCATCTCTACAACTAGGCAGCAACTAGGATCCTCCAAAACAATCCCAAAATCTATTAAAAATCGAAAATTAGTTTGTGAACTATGCTTTCTACGCGCAGAAGCATCTAAGCAAGTAAAACTCGTTGAAAGCCTACGAGTATTGGTTCCAACTTCGAATCAATGGTGCCAATCGATGACCATTAATGTTATTGAATATTACGTTTTTTGTATGAGCATATATGTTGATGGATTTTCTAGCTATGCAATCTATTAATATAAAAATATCCAGGATTCTTCATCTATTGATAAATTCAAACTAGCTTCGAGTACCATACAATTTTATTGTCCTAATTATATTTACCCTGTGGGTTTCTACCGTGAAAAACAAAATAAAGGCTTTATTTCATATGCAGGCAGATCCAGCGAAATCAACACAGGAATCGGAAATTTGCAGATGCATCAGGAAATCACAAGCAGCGGATTTTAGTCTGATGTTGTTGTGGCTAATTCTTTATTAGACGCTTATGCAAAATGTGGGTTCATAAGAATTGCGCATGAAGTGTTTGACAAAATATCCTAACCAGATGTAATCTTTTGTACTGTCATGATAGCAGAATATTCAAAATTAGGGAATCCAAATGAGTTTCGGAAGCTCTTTTAGATACTCCATAGTGATATATATGCCTGGACGACAATGATCACATGATATGCACCATCACAGGATAGACTTGTGTTGCCCTATGTTGGAGTCATTATTGTCCAAGTCACTACTAACTAGCACATTTACTAACACTGATAACACTGATACAAGTAATTCATTGTATGAAAACATACCAGGAATTGGGAATCCGCAAACAAATAAAATCCAGGAATGCGTTCCTCTCCAAGCTTGACAGGTGTTTGCTGAATCTCCTCTCCAGCTTAAATCATTGTCAAACGGCTCTCAATTGAAACTACAAAATGAAATCGTATCAAAGGGTAATTGTGAAATAATAATAATTAATAAAAACTTGAACCATATGCATAATTAAAAAAAACAACTCAAAAAGAAACTGTTGTTTTTTAAATGGTAGCAACTTAGAAACTGCCAAATGTGTATGAAAAGGTAATTTTGGCATAATAAATAATAAAAACTCAATTAGTAAAAACAACTCAGAAAGAAAGAAACTGTTATTTTTGAAATGAAAGTTTCTCAAAATTTAAGTTTTAACACGAAGGAAATCTCCAAATTCAACATTTTTAAAATTTTAATTCTAAAAAAAATGAAATTTAAAAAAAGGGTTAGCACTTCTTAAAAAATTTTAAAATATTATTCGATTTTTTTTTTTAAATGTCAAAAATAATATTTTAAATTTTTTTTGACTTGTAAAATTCCCTCCGTACTTCTCTGACGTGCCAGAGGCCCTTTGAAGGGCTCTGACGTGTTCAACCCTAACATTTAGTTAAGAGGTGATGGAGACATCCGAATCCTAGCCATTTATTCATAGCCGTTTACTCGGTGTTCATACCATTCCTTTTCTTTTTGTTCGTGGAACTTTAACGAATCTAATTAATATTCATCATTCTAAATTTAAGTAACTTTTTGTTTTTTGGTAACTTTTTGCTTTTTTTATTGTTGTACTTAGTATTTCTTGAATTCAATTAAGAGGTCGTACAAGAATTCGATCAGATTCCAATCGGATTTCACAATCCCAATCTATTCCACCGTAACATTTAGTTAAGAGATGATGGAGACATCCGAATCCTAGCCGTTTATTCACAGCCGTTTCCTCAGTGTTCAAGGCGGATTTCAAAATAGTAATCTGTCCCAATTGTTTCCAGATGTGCTGAATTGTTTCAAGACGTATGAGGATATTAGACCATAAGTCAAATTAAATATATGAAGTTCGTGTGTTCGATCCACAATGTTGTCACCTTTGTATCTTTGTTGGCAGAGGGTCATGTGTTCAATCCATAATGTTGTTGTCTCTGTATGTTTGTGGGGATAGGGTCGATCCACAATCTTGTTGTTTATGTATATTTGTTGACAGAGCCTACTGAATATATGAAAGTAGCGTGTTCCATTCACGTTACTCTGTATCTTTGTGAGGACAGCGTTTGGTCCTGTGTTCGATCAACGCCCCTTTGTCCCTATCTATCTTTGTTGGGTCCTGTGTATCTTTGTATCTTTATTGGGAGAGCGGCTCTATATTTTTGCTGGGGACTGGATATATGAAAGTCCTGTGTTCGATCCACGCTCAACTCAGCTAGCACCTCATAACTCTACTTCAAATCAGCTCATAACTCTACTTCAAATCACTTTGGAGGTAAGGAGGCCATTTCCGTCCATTCAAATTATCTTAACATTCTTGACGCATTCAAATTATCTTAGCATTAGCATTCTTGACGCATGCCTCTTCTTCGATCTTTGTTTTAATGTCTTCCCTATAAAAAATTTAGGCAACTATGGATACCGTTTATGAATACATTTTGAAGCCAACATTTTTCTGCAACTATGGATAGGGTTTAGGGATAATTTTGTTGGGAAAATAATTGTTCTAACGTGTTGTTTATAAAAAAAATCTGCAACTACCGATATCGTTTAGGGATAATTTTGTTTGTAGATTTAAAACCATGGTTTAGTGATAATTTTCTTTGCAGATTTAAAACCATGCCTCTTTTTGAGCGTTGTTTTAAAACCATGGCTCTTTTTGAGCGTTGCTTTAATGTAGGGTTTATAATTTTTTCTTGCAACTATGCATATTGTTTATGGATAATTTTGCTTATGGATAATTTTTCTTTCACATTTGAAATCATGCCTTTTTTAGAGCGTTGTTTTAAAGTACGGTTTGTAATTTTTTGTTTTAAAGTAGGGTTTGTAATTTTTTCTTTTAACTATGAATATCGTTTATGAATAATTTTGTTTTTACATTTGAAACTATGCATCTTGCCTTGTTTTAAAATAGGGTGTATATTTTTTTCATATAATTATAAATAGCAGCATTTATGGACAAATTTGTTTGTACAATGTTGAGCAATTGTTTATAATTCTTTTTCTGTAACTATGAGAAATCTTATTGATACTTGTCCTGTTATATTATACTTTTTATTCACAAGTTGCTAACTCTCAGCACTTTGTCATCAAGATAATTCCTCAATTACTATATCGGCCCAATAGTCTCGACTGAATTTTTGTATTATGGTTACCAAGACATCAATTATATATAACTGTAGCCACATAATTATGATCCACAAACCGAGACTACGACCTTTAATTCATAGAAATTCATGCAAACATTCATCTCTTTGGCCTTTTGTCAAAGGACAGACGGAAAAACTTTTTGGTGTGATACACTTTGATGTGTCATTTTTTTGTAACTGTATTTTAATATGAAAATAGATTCAACTTTTTTTTATTGCAATTGGAATTTGGTACTGAAATATATATTTTCGAAATTTTTAATTCACAAATAAATTTAAGTTTTTAAATTATATTTTAAATATAAAATGTATTTTTAATATTTTAAAATATAAATATGTAGAAATAATGTAGGAATTGGAAGTTGGTACTCATATCATATATTTTTGAAATTTTTAATACACAAATAAATTTAAAATAGTTAGAATTATTTATTATTATTTTCTAAATATAACACGAAAATGTTGAGTGGTGTGTTAATTTTTGATGTTCAGAGTTCTTTCAATTTTGATATTGAAAATCATAACTTCTATTTTGTTATAATAGGTTAAATAGAACAAAGGTATCGAAATACATCTTTATGAATCAATACATTAGAAATACACCAATACATTAGACATATATCTTAGCAGCCATTGTAATGAAGGCATACTAAGAGTTCTTTCTATAATCTTCTATTTCAGTCACCTTAACCTAATTTGGTCCAATGAACCTGAAGATATTTGTGTTTCCATTTGAGACCACATATGTGAGATTATAATATCATTATTGTTGGTGTTCCATAATACTTAATGGAGGTTTTATGAAGTATGGTTGTGTTTTATGTATGTATGTTAGTTAGGGGTTTCCATAATTTATGTCTATGGTAATTGAGTTTTTATTTTATTTTATTTTTTAATGATTTTATGTAATTAATCTATTCATTTTAAATAGTTTTGGAAATTAAGAATATGATTGATTTTTCTACACAGTTTTTGATACTATTTATATACATTTTACAAAAAAGAAAAATAATTAAATTGTTGTTCTCATGATTACTTATTTATATTGCAAATTGTTATACATATTATTTGTTATATTATCATGTATATGTTGATATCTGAATTATCATTATAAAGAATGAATCAATAAGTATTAAAAATAAAGATAATGAAATGATATGTAATTTTGAATTTTTTTTGAGGTTTTCTGATCACGTATAGGGCGAGGGAATGGGGAGGTGGAGATGGAGGTGGTGGAGGAGGAGGAGGCGAAGACGGTTGTGGAGGAGGTTGAGGAGAGGTCGAGGTGGAGTAGGAGGAGGTGGTGGAGGAGGTGTAGGAGAGGTGGAGGTGGAGTATGAGGAGGTGGTGGAGGTGGAAGAGGTGGTGCTCGTGGTGGCAGTGGAGGTGCAGTAGTTGGAGGCGGAGGAGGAGGTGGTGGAGGTAGTGAAGGAGGTGGTGAAGGCTAAGGTGGTGGTGGAGGTGTTGCATGTTGAGGTGGTGGAGGATCTAGAGGTGGAGGAGGAGGAGGAGGTTGCAAAGGTGGTGGTGGAGGAGGAGGAGGAGGAGGTGGTCAAGGAGGAGGAGGGTTGGAGGTTAGGGAGGCGATGTTGGAGGGGGTGGTGGTCGAAGATGAGGAGGAGGAGGAGGAGGAGGTGGTGGCAGAAGTAGAGGTGAAGGTGGAGGTGGAGGCGGTGAAGGTTGAGGTGGTGGAGGTTGAGGTGTTGGAGGAGCTTGAGGAGGAGGATGACAAGGAGGTGGCAGAGGTGGTGGAGGAGGATGAGGAGGAGTTACAGGTGGTTGAAGAGTAGGGGGTGGTGGAGGAGGAGGAGGTGGCTGAAGAAAAGGTGGTAGAGGAGGTTGAGGTGGAGATGGAGGCAGAGGCAGAGGAGGAGGAGGAGGAGGTGGAGGAGGAGGAGGAGTGTGGACGTGGAGGTGGAGATTGGAGAGGATGCGGAGGGGGTGGAGGAGGTGGGCGAAAAGGAGGAGGTGCAAAGGAGGAGGAGGAGGAGGTGGACGAGGAGGAGGAGGAGGACGAGGCGGCAACAAAGGTAGAGGAGGAGGAGGAGGAGGAGGAGGAAGTAGAGGCAGATTTAGAGGTAGTGGAAGAGGTGGAGGTGGAGGTGGAGGTTGAGGAAGAGGAGGTATTGGAGGAGGATGTTGAGGAGGATAAGGAGGAGGTGTTGGAGGAGGACGTTGAGGAGGATTAGGAGCACGACGAGGAGGAATCAGAGGTGGAGGAGGAGGTGCTCAAGGAGGTGGAGGTGGATGAGGTGGAGGTGTTGGAGGTATGGTGAATGCGGAGGTGGAGGTGGAGGTGGTGGTCGAGGGATGAGGTGGAGGTGGAGGAGGAGAAGGAGGTGGAGGTGATGGTGGAAATGGAGAAGGTGGAGGAGGAGGTGGAGGTGGAGGAAGACGAGGCAGTGGAGGAGGATTTGCACGATGAGGAGGAGGAGGTAGTGGCAGCCAAGGAGGAGGAGGTGGTTGAGGAGGTGGAGGTGGAGGTGGATGTGAAGGATGAGGGGTAGGTGGTCAAGGAGGTGGAGGTTGAGGTGGAGGAGGTGGAGGTGGAGGTGCAGGATGAGGATGACAGGGTGGAGGTCGAGGTTGAGGAGGGGATGGCATAGTTGGAGGTGGAGGTGGAGGTGCAGGAGGAGGAGGAGGAGGTCGAGGTCGAGGTTGAGGAGGGGATAGCGGAGATGGAGGTGGAGGAGGTAGTGGAGGATGAGGAGGAGGTGGAGATGGAGGTGGTGGTAGAGGACGTGGTGGAGGAGGAGGAGGTGGTGGAGATGGAGGTGGTGGTAGAGGACATGGTGGAGGAGAAGGAGGAGGATGACGAGGAAATAGAGGAGGAGGAGGTAGAGGCAGCCAAGGAGGAGGAGGTGGTAGAGGAGGTGGAGGTGGAGGTCGATGTGAATTATAAGGGTAGGTGGTAGAGGAGGTGGAGGTGGAGGTGGAGGAGGAGGGGGTGGAGTTCTAGGTTGAGGAGGGGATGACGGAGACGGAGGTGGAGGATGTAGTGGAGGAGGAGGTGGTGGAGGTGGAGGTAGAGGACATGGTGGAGGAGGAGGAGGACAAGGTGGAGGTTGACATGGTGGAGGTGAAGAATGGTTGGAGGTGGTGGAGGAGGAGGTGGTGGCAAATAATGGTTGGAGGTGGTGGTGTAAGAGGACGTGCTTGAGTTGGAGGTGGTGGAGGAGGACAAGGTGGTGGAGATG
>APFE031585498.1:0-22868 GCA_000404065.3 Pinus taeda | reverse complement strand
ATCACATCCATTTAAAGCCAGTACAGTTTCCATGGCATTTATGGAAACAATTCAAAAGCTACATGGAAATCCAAAGATTATTGTAAGTGACAGAGATCCCATTTTTCACTGGAAATTTTTGGACAGAATTATTTTCTTGTCTTGGTACTCAGTTAGCTCATAGCTCATCTTATCATCCTCAATCTCATGGGCAAACTGAGATAGTAAACAAATGTTTGGAAGGATATCTTCGTTGCTTTGTATCTAATAAATAGACACAATAGGTCAAATGGTTGCCTCTAGTTGAATGGTGGTATAGAACTTCCTTCCATACAGCAAAAAAAATGACCCCATTTATGGCACTTTATGGGTATCAGTCACCATCCATCACATCAGATTTAAGAGAAAATTCTAAGGTTCAAGCAGTGGAACATCACATCGAAGATCAAAAACAAGTCCTCCAACTCTTAAAGGATAACCTCGTATTGGCACATAATAGAATGAAAGAACACGTAGATCAACATCGCAGTGAAAGAAGTCTTGATATAGGTGATTGGGTATTCTTAAGGCTACAACCATATAAGCAAATATCCCTCAAGCAAGCTAAGAAGGATAATAAATTATCACCAAAGTATTATGGTCCGTACAAAATGCTACAAAATATTGGTACTATGGCATACAAATTAGAGCTTCGTGCAGCTTTTCGATTGCACCCACTTTTCCATGTTTCATGCTAAATAAGGTTATAGGCGACAAGCTACCAGTTCAAACAATATTGCCAGAACTTGACGAGGAAGGAAAAACTATATTGGAACGAGAAGCAGCCACAGAAACAAGAACTCGATAGCTACGAAATCGATCAATTTGAGAGTATCTTATCAAGTGGAAGAACTTATTTGCTGAAGATTCCACATGGGAGGATGAGAATTTTATACAGAAGCATCTAGAACTACTCAAGCGTTGAGGACAACACATTTTTTGAACGAGAGGGGCATGTTGGATCCCCATAATACTAGTGATTACCCCATTACTATTGTAGTTGTACCCCTTATTAATATTGTTGTGCCCATATTGTTACTATTGTGCCCCATAGAAGTCCACTATTGTTATTATTGTGCCCTTACATTATTATTGTTATGTCGGCTCTAATTATGTTATGACCCCTTAGACTCCTATATATAGAAAGGAGGTCTTTTCATTTGCATCATCAATGAATTGTTCATTTATGTAATGTAAAGGAGGTTGCCCCCTCGAAGAGGCTGAATTCTAAGGCGTTGATCTATCTTTTCTATCTTTTCTTGAGCTAGTTTCATAACATTCAAGCTCCAAAAAGACGAGTTCAACTTGGAAAAGGAGGAGTTTATATAGCTTTGATAGAGGTGAGATCGTTCCTATTTTGATGGGAGAGGTATTATCTCTTTGGTTTTTTCCATCTTTTAATGGGGAAAAAATTCCAAAGAGACCTCCTGAGCTCTATCGAGCCCAACGAACATCCAACACATCGCCACTAGAAGTTTCTAGACATGAAACTCTGTTTCCTTTTTATAAAATTTCCACAAATAGACCGACATGGGTATTGGGCTAGCAGTAGCACTCATCAGCATAGGTCATAGTGTAAACTTTTGCCATCGGCGCGGGTGAGACACTCAGAAAGAGTGTTGATCTTGAAAACTTTGTTTTAAGAAGGATTCTTTGGAAATTTCTTGAAGGGAGTGGGGACTTATTTCTTCAAACTTACAGAGGTTAGATATTTATATGAAATCCTTCCTCAACAATGTGAGACTTCTATTCCTACACGTCTTTTGTTCAATCCTTATTAAAATTTGAAACTACACAGAAAAGCGTAATTTCGTCAATTTTCTATTTAGAAAGCAAATTGAAGAAATGTGATGTACTGAGACTTTTTTTGCTACGTGTTTGACTTGTGTCTTTGACCATGCCACTATGTGATTCCTTGGGTGAATTGGCTTGAGTGAATATGAGAAGATCCATGAGGGGATCGATCCTCAACTACCCATGTGCTTAGTTGTTTCATTAGCGTAGTAAAACCCCACGAACCATGGAGGTAGGTACAGATTTATAAAATAGGTGCAGAATCATGTTAATTCCATAGCTAATGCAATCTTTAACATAACAATAAGCAACATTAACAAATATGAAAAATAAGGCATCTAAGAGGTTTTAGCTTATCAAAATCTATGATTTACTACCTTTATTGAGTTGATAATGATGATGAAAAAGAGGAAAATGGAGGAAAAAGGGTGTAAAAAAAAAAGAGTTATGGAACTCTACAATAATTATGGTCACATTGTGACAACGATTATGTATTTCTCCAATGTCACATTGTAACAACCATTGTCATCTATGGTCAACCATGGTCTAGCATCGTATTATGACAAATATTGTCTCAATATGAAAATCAATCATGATCAGAATGATCCAACGTGGTATTGTGACAAAGATTGTCTCAATATGAAAATAAATCATGGTAAACCATGGTCCAACATCGCATTGTGACAAAGATTGTGTGAATATGAAAATCAATCATGGTCAACCATGTTTATTTTTGGGTTTATAATATTTATCTTAGTGTTTATATACCTTGAGTTTATAATATTAATCCCTTGGTTTTATAATATCAATCCCTTAGGTTTATTAATCTAATGGTTCATATTCCTAGGGTTTATAATATTAGTCCTATGGTTTAGTAGAAATTTGTTGGGTTTATAATCATGGTCAACGATGGTCCAATGTTACATTGTAACAAAGATTGTCTCAATATAAAAAAAATCATGTTCCACCATAGTCAACAATGGTCAACCACGGTTAACTATGGCTAATCATGGTAAAGAATGGTGAATCATCATGGTCACATTGTGACAAAGATTGTCTCTTTCTCCAATGTCACATTGTGACAACCATGGTCATCCATTGTCAACCATGGTCCATTGCCACATTGTGACAAAGATTCTCTCAATATGAAATTCAACCACGGTCAACCATGGACCAACTTCCCATTGTGACAAAGATTGCCTCAATATGAAAGTTAACCATGGTAAATTTGCCATGGTAAATGTTGAATTGTGAGAAAGATTGTGTCAATATGAAAATAAATATTGTGTCAATGTATTATTTTGATAAAATTACATTTATTTGTGTAATTTAAATTTAAATTTTAAGTTTATTTTTTAATTTAACTTTTACTAAGTCTTGTGTTAATAAATTAATTTAAATATAAAATATATATACAGTTACTTTGATAAAAGCGAAGTTTATTTGAGTAATTTTAATTTTAAATTTACTTTTATAATTTAAATTTTATTAAAGCTTGTGTTAATAAATTAATTTAAATATAAAATATATATACGGTTATTTTGATAAAGGTGACGTTTATTTGAGTAATTTGAATTTAAATTTTAAATTTACTTTTTTAATTTAAATTTGGGTAATTTAAAGTTGGGTAATTTGAGTAATTTAAATTTGGGTAATTTAAATTACCTTTTTAATACGTCATTTTAAGTCGTGGCTATTGATAGTACACCCAAAAGTGGGCCGAATCCCCCCAATAAAACTTCAAACAATCTTGTAGAGGCATTGTTTGAATCTTGTTCTTGATTGTGGAAATGGATTGAGCATCATCAAAAACATCTAGGACACCTAATATTTTGAAGTTTAACTAATATAACTAGGACTTACAAAAATCCTAGCTGAATTTTCTCTAAATAGAATGAGAATTTCCATAACTTTTGAGGGCAATTCTTCGGGCTAGTTAGGCTACTACCCATTTTACATGGCATATTGGAATATGTGTCAATGTATTGAACAATGATAAAGAGCCCAGGAATTGAGGTCCAAAATTGAAAGAATCATGGAAAAAAAATCTCATAAAATCTTGTAGAGGGTGTGTTTAAATCATGTTTTCTATGGTGGAATTGGATTAGGCATCATCAAAAAAGTAGACCACACCTAAAATTATGAATTTACACATGTTTTAATTGGATTTACAAAAATCCCTCCCAAAGTTTTTGAAAAAATGGTGGGAATTTCCATAACCTTGAGGGAAAAAAGCATAATCCTTACGATAAAGACTCCAAAATGGGTATATACCATAATGAGCCCATGGTATTGACCCATGGTATTAACCTTCATTTTTTGAGTAAAACAATAAAATAAGGGTTCTAGAGAGTTCATCCATTCTTTAAAAGGAGATAAGAGCTAAGCATTGTGGGCATCCTGAATCTATCTATCTATTTTTTTTCTAATTTTGATCCTAAGGACAAAAACCAAACCAGTGTGGGTGGATGAAATTGTCTGGTAAATACATTCAACGTGCACTATTGTGATTCTACAACAGGCAATGGAAAACCCTAATAGGCGTGGGGAAGAAAATCCAACAAATCTTGTATCATGGGCACCACCAGACATAGCTACGAGCGCAAAGGATTTAAGCAATGATGTCCAACCTCATGAACAGCAACAAAGAGGAATAATGGTAAGGGATTACTCCTCTTCTTTTAATAGTTTTGATGTGCTCCTTTACCGAGAGTTTGGTAGCAATAACAAAAAGCTACCAAATATTTTTCGGGAGTATCATGTACCTGCATTCACTAATGGATTAGGTAACATAACAGGAGTGGTGATAACACATAGCACAGTGTGTTATATTCATGTGACCAGTAATGGTACCTGTATAGTTCCGTTCAGTCTTAATTTAGATTATGGTAATGATGGCCAGCCCCCTGTGCACCAGCGTCTACAAATAGATAATGACCGGCCTATTACGAGCCAGCTACCATGGAAATCCTTTTTTCACGTTTATAATCCGCATAATGAGTCTTTGATAATGGTTGCTGAGGGTCCGGGAAGGCGAAGGATTATAAGCATTCCGATTGAATGCATAAAAAAAGGAGCTACAACCCACGAAGAGTTGTTCCAGGGTGAGTCCGTAATCTGTCATTGGAAATTTGATATTCCAAATTGCAGGGGCGTGATTTATAATCTGTCAGAAAGGGGGGTGTTCAAGGTCTTTGAATTGAAAAATTACAGTCATCTGTTTGCAATTTCATACCCAGATAGCAAATTAACATCAAAAGGTGGACTTCTAGATCCTCAATTTACATTTGGAAGTCCAGGAAATACTGAAATCGTGATCTGTGAAAAGGTCAAAGGAAAATCCACTCTGTTCAGGATTTATTCCAAAAGCGATGGAACTTTTCGTAAAGAATTAGCCTGCACTCCTCCAACTTAGTGTCAAGTTCAAATGTCATTAGCCTGCACTCCTCTTATTATCCCTTAGATAATTCTTCACTATTGTACTCAATTCACTAACTGTCCTCCTTAGAGTAGAATATCTTTTTCTTTTGAGTCCTCTTTTTCTCACACTTTTTAACTTTATATCAACTCTTCTATTCTTTCACCTTTTCTTTCTTCTTGAATTTATACGGAAGTTTACAACAATAAAGTACTATTCTACCACATTCAGAACACTTAAATGGTAGCTTATAGTAGTATTTTCCCCACCACCTTTTGCATTTCCTTAAAAACCCGACCATCTCATCATCGAGTGATAGATGGAGAAATCCTCTTGTCTTTTGTGCTCTTTGGATTTCTTTGAGGCTTTAAATTATGCTTCCCCTTGCTCCTACTTCTCCCTTCCAATTCTTTACTTCTCACTTCCAATTCTCATATATGATCTTTCCTTCCTCGCCTAGTTCTAGAAATATTGCTTGAACTCAGAACTTGTCACGTGTAACCTTATTTAAGCATGAAACATACTCAAGAAGATGTAGGAAGCTCCAATTTTTATGCCATAGTACCAATATTTTGCAACACCTTGTACAAACCATAATATTTTGGTGATAATTTATTATCCTTCTTAGCTTGTTGGAGGGACATTTGTTTGTATGGTTGTAGTTGTAAAAATACCCAATCATTTTTATATAATATTATACAAATCCATATGTCCATTCTTCAAACCTTCCATCTTAGCTTCAATTACTTTTTTTGAGAGCGAAATTTGTTTCGCTTCGTCTCGTAATTTTGATATAGCATGTTGCATTTCTTCCTCTTCTTCATGTATCATAGTAGAGATTTAGGGTTTCTTATTAGGTGTTTCCATTTTATTTCTTTGGGTCATCAATTAATGATAATTGTTATTCACAATTCCATTTGAATTAATTCAAACTACTCTCTCAAACAAAACTTATGCAAATTTAAAAAAATACTACACACTTTTTTGTTTTCATTTTATAGGAGCTCAATATTGAATTTAAAATATTTCTACAATTTTGGATCTCAAAGGTCTGAAATTACATCATACGGTTTTTGGGCACTGGATCCCCCAAGGTAGGTTTTGGAGCTTAAATCCCAAGTTTTGACTAAGTCGAGTGTAAAGACTCCATGATTTATGGGCAGAGAGCACGAAGTTGTAATTGAGTCATAGGGTTGTTTGCCCTCAATTTTGTTATGTAATGTTGGCTTGAGAGATCTACCTATGGTCCACAAACCATGGGATTGTATAAATAGAGCAAGGCTCTAAGTTGTAAGAAGTAATATAATAGTAAGGAAGTTGATTGAATAGAAGTAATGAGTCTAAGTGTAGAATTGAGTCTTTTGGGTGGTAGAGTAGGAGAAGGCTCTGCACCTAAGTGCGCAGAGGCTTAGTAGTCTGTAGCTAAGTGCATGGACCCCTGCAGTTGAGTGCGCAAGGTGAGTCGAGTCTGTAACTCATTGAAGAAGTAATAAAATAGAAGTTTCTTACCACTCTATGTATCTTTTCTTGTTTATGCATTTAAGTATATTGGGTATGAATTACAAGCTTACTGTTTATTTGTTGCGCGAAATTATATGAATGTATTGAATAAGTAAATCTAAGATAAGTAGCTCCTTACACGAAGCTAACTAACACTCATAAGAAGATAAGTAAGATCTGTGGCGGAACTTAGGAAAAGAGTGCAAACCACTGCCTTAAGCAGTGCGAAAGAACCTGAATCCCTCGCTAGGGATTCACGAAGGTGAATATAATAGAATACGAAGGGATCACAAGTTAGAAGAGTGCGCGAAGTAACCTGTGAGAAGGCACTCCTAGTTGGACTAAATCAACCCCTCACACATCTCAAGAGTGTGGAAACATGGTTCTAGCATCCCCCCATACTCCTTTGGGTGAGACCTCAGTCCCCGCTCCGCAGGTTGTTGCCAAAAATACCAGTAGTACAGGGATTTTTTTGCTAATTAACAGCGAACCTCGGTGAGGCCCCATCAAGCCAACAAATGGTTCCGTTGCCTAGATCACGACATGACAGCTTGACTCGAAGTACGCAAAGAGGTGTGGCATGTGAAATGTAAGGAGCAGGGTCATGATATGGACCACTGCTCGGTGTTCGTGAATTACCTTGCGGGAGGGGGGCCGATTCCAGTAAGGCTGGAAGCGCAAGGAGGACCAAGCGAGACGCCTACTTTGTGGTGTGTGATTTGTCAAATAGGAGAAAAGCATGCTACGGACAATTGTCATCTATTGCAGAAGTACATGTAGACATTGCAATAGTTGTTTTGTGATTTTTGTAGGTCGATGGGAAATGATGAGCGGACATGTAGAAGTTATGAGCTAATGATGGATAGAATTCCAACTTAGAGGGTTCAAGCTGAAAGGCAGCCCCTAGATCAAGGTGCAAGGATGGGGTGCACCAGATTTCAGGGGCACGGACAAGGAAGAGGTGGAGGAGGACCTCAAAGAGGTCGCAGACAACTAATATGCTATAATTGTGGAGGGCCAGGGCATTATGCATGTGATTGTATGAATCTGACGCGTTCATCATGTCTGTATTGTACCTTGTTTAATCACAAGATGGAGGATTGTCCTATGCTGATAGCTAGGATACATGACAAGGGAGTGATACCACCTCCCCCAACTTAGAACCTGCAAATGATGAGGTCTAAGCTGCACAAGGACAATCCAAATGTGAATATTATTCTCCGAAGTGGAATTACGATGGGAGATGATAAAGGCAAACAACTAGTAGATGAAACTTGGGTTTGCAAAGCTCTGACGAAGGAAGGAGAGTTTGATTTGGAGCGTGCTCAAGAAAATTTTATGGAAGCAACAGCAGAGCATAGCCAAAAATGGACCCATCGATGCTCATGATGTTACTCAAAACATGCATGAAGTTGTTGTGTGACAGTAAGGTTGTAAATGGATTGTAGGAGCTCATCAATAGATGCGCTAGGACTGCACAAGGAGAACCACGCATAGTATGGAAGATTGGAAAGCATAAGACAGGAACAAGAAGAGAAATGAGGTTATCCGCGTAGATTGGATAGTATGAAATGGACCAAGTAATTTTGGACTTAGGATCAGACGTGAATGTTCTCTCGAAGGAAACATGGTAATGCATGGGAGGCCTATGTTGTAGTGGTCTCCTCTTCACCTGTGCATGGAAAACTAACAAAAAATAATACCCTTCGGGCGACTGTAGAGAATCACTTTCGATAAATTGATTTAAAGTTGGAATTTGGACAAATGTTGTAAGGTTCTATGATTAATATTAAATTAATGCTTTTTTTGAGGTTGAATATATCTATTGATATTTAGTTTTTTATTGCTTGGTAATCATAAGGTCTATGTTGAGATGAGGTCTAAATCATGGTTGGGTTTACATCCTTCTAATTTTGTCTAGGTCTGGTCACTTTTTCAATTATACTAGCTTTTCCTTTAAGTCCTTCCACATAGCTCCAAGCCTCCTTGTTTCGTGAATATGTAATCTTGTCTCTTTTTTATTTTTCTTTTAAGTGCTTTCACATAGCTCCAAGGCTCGTTGTTTCATGGATTTGTAACTTTGTTGTCTTTTTGAAGTTTGTTGAGACTCTTTATATCTTAGACTAACTTTTCTTGCTCATGGCCTTTATGAGATGAGGGTATCAACCAACTATTCCGAGCCTTTAGTGAATATAAGTTATAAATCTATATTAGGCTTGATTTTCATAATATCTTCTCTCAAAGATTCAACTTCTTCCTCAAGTTCTTGATAATTCCTTTCCCATTCAACTATCTAATTTATAAGAAGCTCCTATTTTCTCCTTGATTCTCCAAGATGAATTTTTAGAGAGATGACAACTCCATCATATGCATCTAAACTAGCCATTCTTTAACATTTTGACCCCTCTAGGTTTAGTGCTTCATTTTTATCCTCGAGTTTATCATCGCTCTTTTGTTTATCCTTTAATTGTTAAACTAAAATATCCTTAAGATTGAGAGTCTCTTCTAGATTAACTTTATAATTTCTAAATTCTTCATTATTGGAGTTATACATACTTCACCTCTCAAGAGTTTCTGTTCTAGTAGCTTGCTCTTCTTCTCAGTCTTCATCACCTCCTCTTCCTCTAGTTCCACCATTCCTTTATGAGAAATTGGTTTTTCTTCCAACTTAGTCTCACACTCAAATGTCATTAGTGTGCACTCCTATTGTTATCCCTTAGATAATTCTTCCTTATTGGACTCATTTTACTAAATGTCCTCCTTAGAGTAGAATATCATTCTCTTTCGAGTCCTCTTTTTCTCATACTTTTTAGCTTTGTCTCAACTCTTCTCTTTTTTCACCTTTTCTTTCTTCTTGAATTTATATGGAAGTTTACAAGCAAAAAGTCCTACTCTACCACATTCAAAACACTTAGATGGTAGCTTATATTATTATTTTCCCCACCACCTTTCGAATTTCCTTACAAACCCTACCATCTCCTCATCAAGTGATAGATGGAGAAATCATAGTGTCATTTGTTCTCTTTGGATTTATTTGAGGCTTTAAATTATGCTTCCTCTTGCTCCTACTTCTCACTTCCAATTCTCATATCAAATGTAACTTTTCTTACAAAGAGGGCGATCTCCTCATCTGAGTGATATATGGAGAAATCTTGGTGTCTTTTGTGCTCTTTGGATTTCTTTGAGGCTTTAAATGATGCTTCTCCTCCTCCTACTTCTCACTTCCAATTCTCATATCAAATTTAATGAGGGTTCCATGTAGTTGCTCCATTTTTAGAGTCTTTGCTTGTGCCATCTATTCTATGGCTCAGATCTGCCATTAAACCTCTTTGGGAGAGATCCTAAGACTTTATAATTGACTACCCTAATGTATTCATCAAGGACTCTAATCATATTAGATACTTCATCAACTCTAAATAAGTATTCAATAATATATTCACCAACATTTATCCTTGTAATTTTAAATTTCATTCTATAAGTTTAATGTTTTACTTGCTTTATCCTCTAATTTCCCTTATAATAGTACTTGAGCTTGTCCCAAGTTTTTTTTGGTTGACTTGTAGTGAATCAAATTTTCTATTCATATTGGTTATGATTAGTGATGATGAGGTTCATGGCATTTGCATTATTATTGTAAGGTCTTCTTTCATCAAACTTGTAAGTGGAGTTATCATAATTATGTATGTAGATTCTATTATTGCCCATAAATTGAATCCAAGAAACATGATGTATGATTCTATTATGAATCTCTAAAATATGTGATTTACTCCATCAAATACATGACTATACATCTTGATTTTCCTCATTTACCATGATTTCATGTGGATCTAACTTCCAATGGTTAACTTGTTTATGTAAGCTATACACAACAAAAAGACAATCACATCACATATGTACATAGTGATTTAATGTCAAACCCCTTCCAAGAGAAAAACCACCAAAACTCTGTTTGTATTATGATGTAAAATAAGAGCACCAACTATGTTTAAATCAATATTTGATAGCACCAACTCAAATGAGGCTCCAACCCCCTTAGATTAGAAAGCTCAAGCTTACTTAAGGAACAAAGCTTAAATATTTGTAGGGACACACCCACTTCTACCACTATGATCTACTCTTTCATGGGATTTTTAAAGTGAGACCTCTAGCGCCTTAATTCACTTTTTATTTAATTCATTTCCCTCTTATCACCCCACTCTCATATACAAATCCTTGACCTAAATATGCTTCTCAAACGTCTATAGGCACACATTACCTCTGTCTTGGGCCCTAAACTTCATTAATTCACTCACTTTGTTGCTTTGTTGGTCACTATTTACACTCTCCTTTCTTACTATGTTGCTCCTTTTACCCATTCAAGGCACACTCCCTGTTGTTATTCTTTTCTTTAATGTAATATGCACATTGATCAAGAATAGTATTTTATTTACTCCTCTCTAGGCTAAAGAAGAAACACTTCAATTAATTCTCTACTCTTTTAGAGAATGCTTCATCACCAAGAATTCTCACATACGCGTTATGAACTTAAGGTTCTATCTTTTTGGCTCTTTGTACTCAATTATAGAGTGATGAATATCATCATCAATCCTTACCAACAGAAGTCTCACAAGACTCCTTCACATCCTCATTCCCTACCACCTTATTTAATGAAAACAATAACATTTAATTTTCACACTGGCTCATAATTATCCATCATTTTGTTGGGTGTGGAGCGTGATTATCTTCTGTATTCAAAGGTATCACTGTATTGGACCCAAATTTGTAATGGGGCGGCATTGCTGCTCATAAAATATTTGCTGTAGGGGGGGTCCAAGGGGAGTGGTTGTGACCTTTGGGAGCCCCCTCGTGGTGGGGGGATTGGGGGAAGCGCCCCCGAAGCTAAGAATAGATGTAAAATTTCCTTGTAAAATGTTGTAATTTCATAGTCAATCTGGGCCGTTAATTAGGAAGATATCTAATGATAGAAGTTATGTTTAATTTAGGGTTTTTGGCCCTAGAAGGCAACCCGTCACTATATATGAGGGAATTGTATTGCGTCTATGTATATCTGTATTCTGAGTGAGGAAGAAAGAGGAGATTGAGAGCGAAGAGGGAATTACAACAAATTTGTTGTAGGTTGTATCTCTTTAGTTTGATGGATAATATAAAAAGAGGATTGACTATTTCTCCATTGACACAGCCCAAACTGTGTGAACCACGTATATATGTGTCTCTCTTGTTTTATGCATTCCCTATGTTTATATTTCTGATATTTTATGTGTTCCATTGCTTTGTAATATATAATTTTCTAACACATTTCTCATCATAACATAAAATCCTCTTTTATATGTAGTTCTTTGCTTTCCAACAACAAAAAAAAATATTTCAATTCGTAATTTGTCTTTAGTGCTAAATTATAATTTCTAAGCACGTGGAGAAACTAAGATCATTCTCCATACAATTGTGGTTGTCACCAAGCACCATTACACTAAATGCACTTAACTACTAGTTGGGTTTGGACATTTCACGTGGTTGCACTTAAGAAAAATTCCTTGAACATCTAGGCTGCTAAAGAATCATATGATTTACCTCCACCATCATGACTTCGGTAGAATTTTGAAAATTTGATATCATAGGAAGTAATTTCCAAACACCATCACTTGGCACAACAATTGAAACTATGCCACATCATCCCTCGGTGACACCCATTTCATCATGATGACATCACTGAGTCACATGATATCTTTTGAGAGGTAACATGTGTCACATAGATATGGCCCTCTTTGTCACCCAAAAAAATTAAATCTTCTTGGGACATGTCAATTGTGCATGGTGCCACATCATCCGCTAGGCCTATTCAACACAATGTCATTGGTCACATCATTCTACCATGACCCTCTAGGACCTCTTCGAGCAACATTTAGAAAGGACCTTGTTAATTTGAATTTTTTTATTAAGTGTACCAAAATCTTTCACTTAATCCACTTTGACAAACAACCCTAACAACAAAAAATGGCTGCTAATACCTTCAAAATCTTATTTATAAACCTAAAAAAAGAAAATATAAAATAACATATAAGTCAAGATATTATATGAGAAACCTAATGGAAATATGATAAATTGAATGTTATTATTAAAATAAAATGTTTACACCTTGTGAGGAGAATGTGAACACTTGGATCTACAAATCCCCCTCCATGCGATGGGTACTTTGATACCTTGTGCTTTAGCTATATCTTTAGTCCCCTCTCTAAAGAGGTATGCATTGGGAAGAAAGAAGTGGTCGTGGCTTGACATTGAAAATGGGAGCCCAAATATCACAAGAAGTGTAACCCCCCAACCCACACTTACCCAATTTCACATCTCGCCACGATAAACATGTGATGAGTGTCATTGTGATATGACCTAGCCTCCAAGTAGTTATGAAAGTGGGGCCTACAAACTAAAATATTTTTGACATCACTGAGGGACTACATAACACTCACGAGCCAAATAGCCAACTCAAGTGACCAATCCCTGAGTTGGAACTCTTTTTCACTCACCTTGTCCTATAATTGCATCCATGTTATTGGAAGGTTATACCTGCACTCACAAGTTTGCCTCCATTGAGTTATGACCTAAATCCTCGAGTTATTTTCTTGCAGTTTTGAGATTTTATCAACGTTTTAGGCTAACCTCTAGACGACTGCCCAAAACTCATTGTAACTTTCTAGAAGCATGGAAATGATGAAAATAACGATGAACAGTCAAAACGTAAGCAATAAATTGAGCTAGACATGCTTATTCCATGATAGATATTTCGTCAAACATATGGTAAACATTTAGTGAACTCAAAAGAAAAATATATTCTACTCTAAGGAGGACATTTAGTCAACCCGGTCCAATAGTGAATAACTATCTAATGGATAACAAGAGGAGTGCACAATAACGAGGATAAAGTTATTTTGTTTTTTAGGTAGAGTAGAGTAGAAAAAAATGAAAAAATAAAAATAAAAAATCTTAGGTGAAAACCTCCTTTGAGGTGCTTGAGATTGGCTCATTGATTGAAAACCTCCATGAGGTGGTCAATGAGTTGGAAGAAAAGAGAAAAACAGAGAAAAGAAAAGATCCTAGGTGAAAACGTCATTTGAGGTGCTTAGGCACATCTACTAGTTGAAAACCCCATTGAGGTGGCTAGTAGGCCTAGAAGAAAAAAAAGGAAAAAATGAAAAATCTTTGCTCCATTTATCTCTATGATGAATGTAGGTTCTATCCAACATTTGCAAACAAAAAAAACAAGTTGGTACCAAAAGAAAAAAATTGGTCAAGCCTAGTCAAAAGAAGTCAAATTTGACTTTCTCCTCCTTTGCTCAAATGATCCAACAAGGAAAAGTCCATGTCAATCCATCATCCTCATATATTTCCACCATCCACCCATAATTCTCAAGCTTTTCCCATTAACTTTGATTGTTGTCGTAAAAAAATACATGAATGCTCTGTTTTACTACATGAAAAAAAAGTACATAGAGCAGAAAACCATTTTTTCCATATCTTGAAAACCATGCATCCCTTTGCCAAGATGTTTCAGGGGTAGATGCATATGGATGATGGTAGCATGCTCAAGCGAGTTCAGAAAATTACAGTTCACATCAACAAGAAGAAAACTTATCAAGAAATAATATCAACAAAAAGGAAAAAGGTAGTCAAGAAGATGTACCTCAGTCATGAGCAGTACAACAACATGAACTCAGCAGCAACATGCATGTCTCTACAACAACCATTATGAAGGTACAGATATGAAATATTCTTGATCTCTTCACTCGAGCATATTATAGTTAGAAATTTGTTGTCAATGCATAAGAGATGAGATTTCATAATCTAAGAATGGGTCAGCAATCTCGACCACCTTCAACTAGTTAATTTCAACTCACTCATTCACTTATGCAATGTGGAAAAGTCAAATTAGGAAGGGTGATGATTTCAAAGAATGGAGAAAAAAATTAAAATAAGAAATTTTTGCAAAGGCTAAGTCACCATAGGACTCCAAGCCCTCCTTTCACTTCATATTCACTATCTATGCATCATTCGTCCATCCCATTTCATAATTTCAAGAACAAACCTTACACTTTGTCTCACCCTGAAATTTTCTTGAAAAAACAGAGAGAGGATCCTCTCCATTCTCACCAACCTACACTACTCTCTCTGATCTCTAACATCATCCTCCAAACCCTCTACATCATTTCTCATCACTCACATATAGTTATAAGACCGTGGAAGAGGAGGAATGACTGCTACAGGAAGGCAGAATGTTGCTACAAGAAGGAAGAAGGAACAAATTGTGCTAAAACCCAAAATGGCAGTGCCTAAGAGAGACATAATCAAAACAAAGAAATCCAAGGCCATTTGTCAATCATCTAGGCCAAAAAAGAAAAGAAGGCAACAAAAGGAAACAAGACATTCGCCATCAAAACAAAACTCAAACTGTTGTGATGAAAAGAGGTTTTCCAATAGGTCTCTAATCTCTTTCTAACTTTCGTACAAGGCCTAAAAGATGTTATAAAAATGGGAGAAAGGAATGGGAGTCAAGTTGAGGGCCTACCCTAGGCTCAGACTATCATTTATGCTCAAAACATGTTTCTTGTAGTTTTAACAAGGTTTCCTGTAGGTTTCGTGTAGTTTTGACATGAATTATTATAGGATGTCCTATTTTGATTCTAAAGGCATTTTGAAGGTTCCATAGGTGTCTAAACTATGAAAAAAGGTAGAAGAAAGTTGATAAGGATGTGAAAGACCATCCTAAACTAAAAAATATTCAATAACCCACCTTGAATAAGGGGAAGAAGGAAAACTAATGGTCTCAAAAAACCATGATTTTTCTATGCACAAATGAATTTTCTATGCACAAATAGATTTTTGGGCTTGTCCTTGCAGAATGTACAACCAATATTCTTAAGAGAAAGGACTGAGGAATGCACAAGAGAGAGGCCACTAGGGCGATGAATCAGGCACAATGAGGTCACTAAGTTTCTTAGAGGATGAGCAACACTTTCAGGAGGGGGTATGATGGGCCTCTACATTAGACATAAATTGAGGCTCATGCCTCTAAATTAAACATAAATTAAGGCCCATATAACGATCCTTTAGCACATTAAACTTCTCTTTTTTCATTATATAATATATTTTAAACTTTAATATGTTCATTAGGAAGGTTTATGAATAATTGCATATTTCTGCCTAATATTATTTATTTTTATGTAATGTTATGAGAATATTAGGCAAATTACAAAGATTTAGAGGAGGAGATAATCTAGGGACCTGCTCCCTACTTTGCGAGGATCAGTATTAATAATAAATTAGTGAGATATTTAGGAATAATGGCACATATTTTGGAGCTCCAATGATTGAGAAAATCTAGGAATGGGTTCCCTCCCATTTAATCAAAATTCCTAGTATTGGGAATGAGATCCACTAATCAAGGGATTCTGGTGGTAAAAGCTTCCTCCTTTCATGGGTAATGCTTCCTAATAATTTTTTCTAAGTACCAAGTAAAGTTTTCCTCTAGGGGTAGATTTTGATTAGTCTTCTTGTGGAGAGAACTCATATTTTTGCACCTCCATTGTCATTTTTTGCAGGGATGTAATTGTATTAATGGAAATAATAAAGATTGGTGTCATGCTTAGCTTCTAAATATTGGTCTCCTCCATAGGACTCTGAGTGTCCTTGGGATTGACTATCCGAGGAGCCTCATAGCCCTTTTGTATCATTTTATTTTCTTCTTTTTACTTGTTATTCACATGCATCTCTTCTTCTTGTTTTCTATTTCTGCCTTTAGTATTAATGATTTCTTATTATAGGATTGGGTTAAATGGTTGATATAAGTTATTTTGCAAGATCACGATCATCATTTCATCCTTGGAAAATATTTGGAAGGTCATAGTAATCATTGAGCTACTTGGATTAGTTTTCTTATTCCCAAATCTAGATTTCTCGAACTCCTTTGTGGAAAAAAACAATAAATTTATGATATTTTTTACATGTTAGCGAGATTCAATTGAGTTTGTTCCACTTGCATTAGATCAAAAGTAAATTCTAGTTAATACCAAAAATTATCCAATTGTACTTGCACTTGATTATGATAGGCATTTTATAGATTTACTAGCTCACTAGTTTTCGAATTTCTTGATTTGAGACTAGTAATTTTCCGCTATTTATTTTAGCATGGGTTAATTGTCTTTGAGTTTCTTAGGACAAGTTGTGATTGTAATATTTTATCTCTTAAGTTCTATATTGGTTTCAAAGCGCTTCCATTCATGAACTTAGCCATTAGATGGCAATATCTCTATTTTCTTCCATTTAATAAATCTTTCGAATGTATAAATGAATTTGTGTATAAATGCAGACAATAATGTGTTGTTGTAGGAGCTTCTACATTGTAGGGAGAATTCATCTCGTTTGCCTCATCCAAGCCTCATCCACCCATGTCACCAAAATTCACTACAATCTTAATCGGAATTCTTGTTTCATAAGCAAAAATTGTCATTTACATTAAGACAATCCAACCATCTTGAAGCCCTTGCTTGAGTTCTGGGTAGTGTCCACCACCTCCATGTCTTATTATCCCATTATCCACTTTTCTCAAGTTCATTCCATCTTCTATACTACTTCCTAATATTTCAGCCTCTTCCTATAGTAAAACATGGGATCATGTAGACATCTTATAGTTTTCCTGTAGGAAATCCTCTAGCAGCATTTTTGAGACCGAATTGAGAACAATCATCATTGAAGCTAGGATTAGGCCCCTACTTGACCTCCATGCCATAAAGACCATTTTAACCCTCTTCCTCCATCCCTGTCCTCCCTGCCAAAGAACAAGTGAAGATTAGCATTTACATTCATCAAATGAAAAGATAAAGAAAAATAGTTCTTTTTATTTCTTAATTAGCACTTGCATGAAACAATTAATACTCCTTATATAAGATTCCATATTGAGTTAGTTTAAATAATCACATGTGATAAATATGGTTAAGCTAGGTTTTATTTACATTTAGTTCATGATGTTTATGCAATTAGAATAGGTATTTTCCTTGTACTTTCTTTCTGGCAATAGCTTAAGGTTCCATTTCGACCATTTCATTTTCTACAATTAGTTTAGGATTTGATTTCAGTACATGCACTCCATTACATCATGAAAACAAAGGAAGGACACATTGTATGTTGCACATATAGTGCTGATACCTCTTAAGTTTGTAAAAACCCTGGGTTGATAATTAAATTCACTAGCCTTGGGAGTTGCAACATTCTTGTTGCAATACCAAGGCTCATCAATATATTTGGGTCTATGTCATTTTAAATGTTACATTGGAATATGTATCAATATATTGGACCTCCAGTTCATGTATTTGTTGTGAATGAGCATTTATTGAGGGAACATTTGAGTTTATCGACATATCCTCTCACAAATAGATTAATATACATTTTTAACTATGTTATTTTACATGGCATATTGGAATATGTGTCAATTTAGTATATAACCACAAATAGTCTTAGAAATAAATTTATAGGCCATAATTTCCACCAAAGTTAAGAAAATTTTAAAGAAATATGGGAATTGGTGGAAATAGATTCAGTGCCATCAAGAAGAAAAGTTGGTGGAAATGGATTCAACACCACCAATAACCGTTACACCCAAAATCTAGAAAGTTGACCCATTTACAAAATGTGTCATCCCATTTTTTCAAAATCATCCTAGAAATTTCACTTATTTTTGAGGAGAAAATGTGGCCTCCCCAATAAATTTACATACATTGGGATCTATGCCATTTTACATGGCATATTGGGATATGTACCAATTTATTGGATAATGACAAAGTGGGTGTGTACCCAAAGGTCATTCTTGGAGGGCACACTTGCTTCCATTGACATATCATCTCAGAAATAGATTTATATATATATGGATCTATGGAATTTTACATGGAATATTGGAATATGTGTCAGTGTATTGGACAATGATAAAGACTCATCTAAAAAAAAAATTATATACAATGGGATTTATGGAACTTTACATGGCATATTGGAATACGTGCCAATGTATTGGACAATGATCAAGACTGCACAACATGGACCTATACCCAAAGGAGCATTCTATGAGGGAACACTTCGGTTCATGACATATTATCTCACAATAGATTCATATACATTGGGATATAAGCATTTTTACATGGAATTATATTAGAGTATGTGTCAATGTATTGGAAAATGACAGATACTGCACATCATGGGCTTGTGAACCAAGGAGAATTATTGGAGAGCACGCTAGTGTTCATCCAAATATCCTCTTACATGCAGGGGTTACTTAATCTTGTTGACCACTAATTCCAAGTTGTTGGAATCAATTATGAGGTTGTTATATGTTATTATAAATCAATTAGGTGTTAAGTTTATAAATTTTGGACCCATAAATTATTTTGACAAACTTTTTGGGCAAATATAGACTAAACACTTGTGATTACAAGGAATAGTTGCAAGATTAGCATCATGATTTTTCACAATTTAAACCCATATGCAGAAATACCTTCCAAAATGTAAAATATATATACTTATCAAATTGGTTATGTTCGCTTGGACCAAGTTGTTGATGTACTTATCCTCTTCTTTGACTACATATTCATCTGATAAACTCACTTATTGTGCCACATATGCCCATATGGCTAGTTGTGATTTATTTCACACTAGTGTATATTTGCAGGTGATGGTAAGTGCCCCAGATCAAAACACACAGAACTATTCTTCTGTTGTTGAATTTTAAATCTGTGTAATGACTAGTTTTGTGAACACCGAGCATAAAAACAAATTCTATAAGTGGATTCATAGATTTTGAATTCTATATAAATATGTATATTTGAATGAAAATTTAGTTTATACAAATTGTAAATGAGTGAGATTGGACACATGGATTTTATGGGCTCAACTAGAATGTTTTGAGCTCATAGTTACAAGAAATAGTGAAAATTTTGTGACAACGGTTGTGGAGTTTGAGGAAGGTGTTGAGTCTTGGTAGCATTAAAAATGTGCCAGAAATATGTTTTCATTACAAAATCAATGTAATTAGTCTTCCATGACCACACCTTTTTGTAGTTACACTTTATTCATGAGAGCTTAATTTCTCAAGATGTTTTGTTGATTTTTTTTTTAGAGCACCTCTTATATCTCCCCATGGTTTGACTATGATGTCCATCTTGAAGTTGTATGGGTACATAGTATTTAAATAGAGGTGCCTTATTTATATAAGGAGTGTTCCTTTTTATTTGTAACTATCTGGAGTTGGAGAATAAGATAAAATAAAGTGAAGAAATATCAATGAATTAATGACTGTCATGGCATATCACTTGAACAATAAGAGGCAAAGAGAAGATAGTAAAGGAGATCGTGATCAGATAATGGTTAGAAATTTATAGCATATGGAAGAAAATGAATAACATGAGGCCATGGAAAACTCCAAAAGGTAGAAGGAAAATAATAAATAAGATCACTATCAAACAATGGCAGGAAATTTAAAGCAGAGGGGAGAAAATGGACGACAACAGGGCCTCACTCCTTTGCTCCAACTTATTTTTGTTATTCTCCTTCAAATACCTAAAACAAGTGCAAAAGAGACAACAAAAAATGTAATAGCATACAATTGCATTCAATTCACTTAAAAAGTCAAGGAATCTTAAGACATAAAATGTAATATGACAATCAATGTAGGAAATAAATCATTAGTTGTATTCATATAAATCTCAGAAAGAGATGCAACCAAAGCCTTGACGTTGCAGATGTCCTCCGATGTATACCGGTTCCAACACCACTTTCTAGTATCTCATGGTTAGCCTCAACAATGGAAGTTTAAGGTTTCTTCCTTTTAGTTCCAAACCAAACCAAACACACTATTCTCCATTTACACACTTAAACTAGAAGGAGAAAAAACTATAGATATCTTGTTGGTTATTCAATGTTGGGTCCCCATAATACTAGTGATTACCCCATTACTATTGTAGTTGTACCCCTTATTAATATTGTTGTGCCCCTATTGTGCCCATATTGTTACTATTGATCCCCATAGAATCCCACTATTGTTATTATTGTGCCCTTACATTATTATTGTTATTTAGGCTCTGATTATGTTATGACCCCTTAGACTCATATATATAGAAAGGAGGTCTTTTCATTTGTATCATCCAAGAATTGTTCATTTATGTAATGTAAATAGGGTTGCCCCCTTGGAAGAGGTTGAATTCTAAGGCGTTGATCTATCTTTTCTATCTTTTCTTGAGCTGGTTTCATAAAATTTGGTATCAGAGCTTTGGATTCTAGGGTTTCGCTGCTCCAAACAGGTCATTGTGGCATTTTCGCTATAACTTTTTTTTGGTGACGTTTCAGAAGTTGAAAAAAAACCCATTTGAGAAGACATCGCGATAAATCTCGAGTCCGAATTTAAGAGAATTTTGTGCTATAATTACGGAGATATGATTTGAGGAAGTTGGTCTTTTTGCAGACTCCTGAACTACATTCCAAACATGTGACTTAGGGAAATCATCATAACTTTCTCTCTGGGCATTGGATTGAAATTTCGTAAAAAGGTGTAGAAATAGGACGGACTGTAGTTTCTTCTATATATTTTTTAGAGCCAGAGGTCGAAAAAGTGACTCGTGGAACGTTGTACAAGTTTTCTCTTCTGAATTAGTCTATAATCAGATCACTGTGGGAGATTTGGCATAACACTTCATTGGAGAATCCAATTGGGGTCATACTAGTGGCATTGGAAAGAGAACACAAAGGGCTACTGCAAATCACAATTTTAGAACTAAATGATCTGATATTACAGAGATACGTCAGAGGCAATATCGAGCTCCTACAAACTGAAAAAAGGTGTGTATATTTTTTTAAACGTTTGCTTAAGCTTGGTTTGAAAAATTATTTTGAAGTAATTCAAAGGGCATAGTGAAGCATTATTATCAGTAATTGAGGCCTCGAAGAAAGAAAATGGAAACACTTAGTAGGCGACCTGAAATCTCTAGCATGACTCATGAAGAAGAGGAAGAAATGCAACATGATATAGCAAAATTATGAGACCAAGTGCAACAACTGTCACTTGCACAAAAAGGAATATAATCTAAGATGGATTGTTTAAAGAAAGGTGTAGAAGCTAAGATGAATGACGTGGAAGCTAAGATGGATGATTGAAGATAGATTTGAAGACAGACATGGAAGAATTGAATATAAATATGAATAAGTTGCTACAAGAAAGGGTTACTATGGGTGAAAGGGTAGTAAAGGAAACTCGTGATGAGAACAAAATAAATGTTAATCATGATTCCATAGACTCTAATGTTGGATCGAAGACCCACGATATTCCAAAAATTGATATGAGGAAGTTTGATGGCAAGGATCCCGCAATATGGATATTACAGATGGAGCAATTTTTCGATCTAAATAATGTGCAAAACACACAAAAGGTATGTATTGTAACTTTATATTTGGAACCAAATTTGTTTGTATGGTATCAATGGCTTTGCTCTCATAAACAATTTATTACTTGGGCAATTTTTATGGAAGAATTGGTAGCACATTATGAGGATACAAAAAGCAACACTTTTTTTAGCCAATTGATAAGTCTCAAACAAAAGGGTTCAATAATGGAGCACATTGAGGAGTTCCAAAAATTTAACATAAGGGTAAAAGATATTCCAGAGGAGCATAGGATTGATGTGTTCATAGGGTCTTTAAAGGATAATATCCAACATGAGTTCGCCTTTGGAAACCTGATTCATTAGAGAAGGCATTCATGTTAGCAAGAAAAATGGAAAGCAAAATTATGGCAACCAGGAAGCATACCACTCACATCTATAAAGACGGAAGTGTTGTTGCCGCTAGTCTTCCACAACCTATAAGGTTGATACCACAACAATTGGAAAAAAAAAGAGCAAAGGGCTTTGTTACAGTTGTGATAGCAAATACACTAAAGGTCATAAGTGTGCTGAGAAGAAATTATTCTACATAGATTGTGAAGAGGAAGAAGAAAATGAGCAAGAAAGGTCAAAAGAAGAGGATATACTCCAGGAACAAAGCCTAGATTAAGAACAAATGAATCCAACCATATCTTGTAATGCATTGGCAGGAATTACCACTCCTCAAACTATCA
>APFE031585497.1:0-20430 GCA_000404065.3 Pinus taeda | reverse complement strand
GGATCAGTAGAAGAGCAAAAGAAGAATCAATCTCTGGCTAAAACTCTAGCCACCTGTGGTTGGTATTCTAGCATAGTTCATTTTCTGTAGAAGCTAGAAGTCCCTACAAGACTTAGCTCAAGTCAAACCCAGGCCATTAAACTCAGATCATCAGAATTCTGCATTTATAAAAAAATGCTTTATTGGAAAGACCCATGAGGAATCCTCTTGAGATGTCTAGATAAAGAACAATCTGTGGAAGTCATACACCAGTTACATTCTAGCATCTCTGGAGGGCATGATTATTGGAAAACCACAACCCACAAAATCTTGAGGATTGAATTTTATTGGACTACTCTTTTCTCTGATGTGTTTTCTTTTATGAAATTTTGTGACAAGTGTCAAAGGTTTGCAGGAGGACAACAGCTAAAATATCTGTCCTTGAAGCTAGTACATGTCAATGGTCCCTTCTAGTAGTGGGGCTTGGACTTTTTAGGTGAGATCAAGCCACATTCCAGTGGCCAACACAAATTGATTTAGTAGCCATTGATTACTTCACCAAGTGGATTGAGGCCATACCCACTAAGATTGCCAATCATCAAGTTGTCATGAAATTCTTGAATGAGAATATTTTCACTAGATTTGGTTGCCCAACCAATCTAGCCACTAATAATGTAGCAGCTTTCAAGGCAAAAGAATTGATGGACATGACTAAATCCATGGGAATTCAAGTGGTGCATTCTACCTCATATCATCCTCAAGGCAATGGCCTGGCAGAATCATCTAATAAGAGTCTAGTAAGGGTAATAAAATAATTGTTAGAGGAAAACAAAAAGAGTTGGGATTCCAAGTTGAAGTTTTCACTATGGGTTGACAGAGTTACCATCAAAAAATCCATAGGGAATTGTCCATTTAAACTAGTTTATGGCACTAATGTTGCTTTCCCTATCCAGCTGATTCTCCCTGTGGCTAAATTCTTGCAAGAAGAACAAGGTGAAGAGAATCACATGGTAAGAAGAATGAATAACTTGGTCGAACTACAATATATCAGAGAGCATCTGGTTGAGAAGACAAAGGCTTATGAGCAGAAAAGCAAAGAAACATTTGATAGGAAGGAAAAAGTGGACAATTTCCAAGTTGGTGACTAGGTGCTTAAATGGGATGCATTTAAGGAAAAGAAAGGTAATCATGGCAAGTTTGACTCCTTATGGACAGGTCTATTTGTCATCGCTCAAATTTAACAAAACAATACATTCATTTTTCACAGTCAGGAAGGAGGAGATACTTTTGGTAGCCCAGTAAATTGCCCGTTCTTGAAGCTTTACTTCATTTAAGGCTTTACAACCTTATCATTGTAAATATGTTTTTCCAATTTTTATTTCATTACAAAATAGACTCCATGCTAAATGGAACACTACAAGGAGGATTTGTTTTTTGTTTTACATGAAAACATTGATCTGTAATCCTTGAAACCTCACAAGGAGGACTTCATCCCTAGAAGGAGCCAATGTTAGCCTCGCTGACAAAAGGCCCAAAATTGGATCCATATATGCTCTTAAAGTCTCCAAATTTGCTTAAAAGTGTCCCATGGGATCCGTATATTCTCTTGAAATCTTCCGCATTTGCTCAAAATCATCCAAGGGTGAAAATCGGCGCAAGAGGTGAGCCCATGGAAGAGCATAAATTAACTATCGGTAGGCAAAAACACTTAAAAACAATGAAAACCCCATAATCACAGGCTTAAACGGAGTAGTGAACAACAACTGTTAAATCTGGCCAATCAATGGCCCAAATCTAAGTGGCCAATCGCAATTGGCAGAGCAGAAGGGACAATTTAAAGTTGGGTGCATGACATCGCCAATCAATGATTTCTGATGATCAGAGCGGTGGGTCGCATTGGTAGGGACCATATTTTATGTTATATAAAGGACACAGGGATGAGCAATGTGTGATTGCGATTTATTGCATTGTTGATATCGCATTGATACTATACCAAGGGACGAGGCCTATGCACATACATATGGGTGACCTGATAGCCGGACTCGATGGCATTATATATGTGAATTCATAAATTTTGAAGTCGTGCCAAAGCCATTTTTAAAGCATTTTATGTGTATATTGTTATATAATGAAATACAAAGGGAAATAAGGGCAATGCTATAGCTATGGAACCAAGACCCGATGGGTTTTGGGAAGCAAAATATATATATTTTCATGTCTGCAAAAGACGAAATTTTAATGTATTTCATGTATTTTCGTTGTGTAACGAAATGTGAAGGGAGCATTGGCCAGCAGCTATTGCGATGAGTCCCGGACTCGAATGGGTTTCGGAAGTGAAATATATAATATCTAAAGTTTTCCAAACCCTTTTTCATGCACTTTTCAGTTTTTTTTTCATATTTCATAATATAAGGGAAATACATAGGAGCAAGCCTTTTGTGACTTGTGATGGAAACAAGGTCGGACCCAATAGACAATTAAACCATATTTTATGACTTTTGAAGTCCAAAATACACAGAGAAGGCGGGATTTTTGCAGTAATGCTTTGTTTTCTGTATATAACATAAAAACAATCATTTATAAATGTTTAAGGGATTACACAGGCCTGAATATCATTTCCATTATCTAACAAAGGCTGGGAGACAAGGACAGGCTTGAAGAGGAATAGAAAGAGCCACAGCTCGTGCAGCTACCCCCCCCAAACCAACAAAGAATTCATGGAGCATCAATTGACAGCACAGCTCATCCATAACAACAGAATCATCATGGAGCATGACTAGCATAGGAGAAATCCTAGAAAACATAACAAGCTACCAAAAATATCTGAAAGTAGTTACTCTGCTGTCAGAAGCAGAAAACTCTGATCCCATGCTTGCCTAGACAGAATCAAATCAGTTAACAATGTAGATCAGCCATATTAAGATTCCAAGCCTCTTAGAGCTGAGGGGCATTGTAAACAGGATATAAATAGTTGTGAGTAAGATGTAATAGGGGTTCAACTTCTGGAGATTGTTCCTCCTGTATTATTTATGCTTCTCATCTTCATTCTAGCAATATAAGCTTCTTTTGTCATTATATGTTCAATTTCCATTCTCTTTGTTGTTGTATGCTTGCACTTGAACAACTTGTTCATGTTTTCTTTGTGTCTAAGGTTAGATAACTTTCATATTATCTCTGCTTTGATAAATTTGATTTGCAAGTCTCTTTGATGCCTGTAGCTAGCCATCCATATGTGGTCATATATGCATCTGCCAGTACAGTCAATATTCCCTTTTGCTGCCTGTAGCTAGCTATTTATTTATGCTTATGTATGCAATCTGTTGGTATAGTCAGTATTCTCCATCTATCCATTGAATTTATAAATTATTGAGCATTAATGGTCTAAATCCTTGTATCGGTGAGAGCGTTCATGCATGCCTTGAGTGAAAACATAAATGAAATGGTTTTCCAACATGATCCAAATCATCATTTATTCTAATAGTTCATAGAACAATATTGAAGATTATATGTTACAAGGCATCTCCTAGCTACAACCTAGGAGAGTCTCGTGGAGTGTTAACAAGAACTATGGGGAGTATTGATTGCAAAACATTTAATGTATCAAATATGATCAAGTATTTTTCAATAATTGAAATTAATTTTTTGTATGTTTCTCTCCATGACCCATCATTGACTTCTTGATAGCTTAGAGTGTCTCATAATTGTTTTCCACCCATGTAGCTAAATTTGTGTAGAAAAATAGGGTCCTAGATTTTGTTTAAATTTTGAAATGATGGTATTATAATGTCTAATGCTTGTCATGGATTCTCATGGATTTAGAATACATTGTAGGAATTAAAAGGCGATCATTAAAGTTGCCATTGAATTTATGTAATGTTTTGGTCTTGAATATATGTTGATTGCAAATTCTAGGAATATATTAGAACCCTACATCACAAGAAAAGGTTAATTGTTTGACTTTTTCTTCCCGTCATATTCTAAAATATTTTCACAGTTGACACAAGAATGCTCATACCTTGGTAGGAACGTAGATTTACAAGAATGAGTTTTTTTTTTTATTGTCATGGAGCTTCCTGGAATGTGTTGGAATTTGACAATGAATTATGTAAATATGTGTAAAAATTGTATTAGTTACTGCCAAATTAGTTTTATACCGAAACAAAGTTATCTAACAGAGGCTCTCATAGAGCTAATGAATTCTCGAACTATTGTAATCGTGGAGAATCATTCTTCATCAAATAAAGAATCCAATCAGCTGGCTTGTGGATGTTTCCTTGACACACTGTGAAGGTTTTACCAGGTAGAATCTTGTGTTTACTCGTGTGATTATTTTGGTTTCCAATCAGTTATTTAGTTTTCATTTCCTTCTAAAAAATATTTAGAGAGAAATGTTTGAGGCCGCAGAGGAGCAAGACATTCATTTTTAAATGTTTTCGTTGTCAAATGCAGACAAAAGATGTTGCCCCCTTTAAATGCATAAGCCCTGCTAAGATTTTTTAAAGGAGAGGAAAGTTGTACCGCTAAGATTTTTTGAAAGAAGAGGAGAGTTGCCTTTGAAAACTCTACCAATTAAGAAAATGAGGGGTCCTATAGCTAAAAAAAACAACTAAGAACTAGCCGTTTGTGGTAGTCAAATGATTGTTGAGCCCAAAAAGAGAAACCATTTTTTCGATTTTTTTAGAAGGAGAGTCATGAAAACCTGATTGTAGAGAATTTGAACAATGTTGTTGTTTATACAAACGAGGTAATGTAGAGAATATGAAGCAAAGAAGGAGCTGTACTGTGGAGAGTTGAAGTCCTCTAGAGGGTTTCTGTGTTCAGTGAGGGTTTATACGTAATTTTTTTTTAATTTTCACTGCAGAAACAACAAATTTTTTTTTTTTTTGTTGAATGCAAGGAGGAGTGAAACTCAAAGTGGTATAGGGTTTTCTGTGAAACTTCTGGAATTTTTTTTTGAGCAATTTCATTTTTTTTTTTTAATAATTGAATCAAGAAGTAGGTATAAAGTGAAAGTGAAGTTGGAATATGACGTTTTTTTGTTGTTCTCTGGAAAAAAAAAAAAAAAAAAAAGAGGAAAAGTGGGGAACCCAAGAAACTAGAAAATATTGAAAACCTTAGTTAGAAGAAGGGAAATCGAATTTTTTTAAGAAACCCTAGTTGAAAGAAAGAAACCCTAGGAGGAAAAAATGGCCAAAATGAGAAATGTAAAGTTTCAGTTGGAGAAATTAACCAGCAAGAACACCTTTGCTTTATGGAAATTGAAAGTTAGGGATTTGTTGGTGCAACAAGGGTTGCAAAAAGCTTTGGACGGGGCAAATAAGAAACCTACAAGCATGACAGATTGTAACTGGGAGGACTTCGATGCTCGAGCTCTTAGTACCATCAGTTTATGTCTGGTGGATGAAGTTCTCTTCAACATTGTTGAACAGAGTATCTATGCAAGTTTAAGGGAAAAACTGGAAAAACTATATATGATAATATCGTTAACCAATAGAATTTATTTGAAAAGACAATTGTACAGTCTAAGAATGGAGGCTACAAAAGTTGTAGAACATTTAAATGTTTTTAATACACTTATATGCCAATTATAAGACATGGAAGTTAAAATTCAGGAAGAAGACAAAGTTATAAACTCGTTGTGTTCTCTACCTGAGTCGTGGGACCACTTCATAGCTTCAATCAATTTGAGCACTATTGATTCTTTGAAATTGGAATCAGTTGTGGGATCTCTCTCATCTTAAGAAGTACGGAGGAAATCCATTACTGAAACAACTACAGCGAAAGTGAGGATAGTGAGAGGATGGTCAAAGGAAAGAGGAGAAAAAATGAGGGGATATTCCATATGAAAATCAAAGGGAAAGAATTGTAAGGCGAAATGTTGGTACTGCAACAAAATTGGACACCTCAAGAAGGATTCTTAGAAATGAAAAGAGTTTGATAGCCGAAAGAAGGAAGAAAATGAGGTTGATTCAGGTATGATAGACGAAGTCTTATTTGGTGAAGAATTATGTATGATAGATGAAACTTTACATGTATGTAATGTCTTTTATGATTTTGAAAGTTGGTTGTTAGACTTTGGTGCTTCTCATCACATGTGTCCACATAGAAATTGGTTTACTTCATATGAGGCTGTAAATGGTAGTTATGTGTTTATGGGTAACAATGTATCATGTCAAACTATTGGGATGGGAAATATCAAGACTAAAATGTAAGGTAACACAGTTAGAACATTAACTAGTGTTAGACATGTACCTAAATTGAAGAAAAATTTAATTTCTTTGGGAGTGTTGGATTCACATGGTTATAAGTTTACAGGTCAGAATGAAGTGCTGAAAGTCTCAAAAGGCACCTTCGTTTTATGAAAGCAGAAAAGGTCAAAAATCTTTATAGACTCAAAGGAAGTACTCACGTGAGTGAAGTAGTGATTTTGTTCGAGAAAGAAGAAGAAGGTACTCGCCTATGGCACCAGTGATTGGGTCACATGAGTGAGAAAGGTCTTCGCATACTAATGAACCGTAAATTACTTCCTCATTTGAAATCCTTGAAGTTGGATTTCTGTAAACATTGTGTGTATGGAAAAGAGTGTAAACAAAGGTTTAAAATTGGAAGTCTTAATAGTAAAGAAATTTCGGACTATATTCATTCTAATTTGTTGGGACCATCTCCTCTTGTATCATATGGAGGTGCTTTATATTTTTTACCATTTATTGATGGTTTATTCCATAAATTTTGGGTGTTTATGTTGAAAAAAAATTTGATGTATTCAATGCCTTTAAACAATTTAAAGAAATGGTAGAAAAAAGAACACGTAAATCAATTAAATGTTTAAGAAGACACAATAGTGGTGAATTTACTTCTATATAATTTGAATAATATAGTAAGGTTAGAGGAATTGTTAGATGCAAAACTATTGTTTATACTCAGAAAAATGGTGTTGCTGAACATATCAATTTGACTCTTATAGAAAGAGCGAGAAGCAGGATCAACAATGCTAGCTCGCGAAAGGAGATGTAGGTAGAAGCATTATCCACTCCTTGTTATTTAGTTAACACATCACCTTTACTAGAAATTAATTGTAAAATTCCTGAAGATGTTTGGCTAGGTGAGTCTTGTTATTATTCATGTTTAAGGATATTTGGTTGTGATGCGTATGCTCTTATTCCTAAAAGTCAATGTTCAAAATTAAATCCAAAATTGAAATGTTATTTCTTCATTGGCTATGACTGTGCATTGAAAGGATACATGTTGTGGGATCCTATGCCACGGATCCATGAAAAACATCAAATACCATAAATAAAATGACCCACATGGAGTTTGGCTCTAGTTTCCAATTTTAACACTCCCTCTCAACTAGGGAGAACTCCATCCGTTGATCCATCTGTTCGACGGTACTATCTCTACCATCAGTGCCTTGCACTGCTCTGCTCTACTCTGATCCACTGAGCTCTACTCAGTTGAGCTCAGCTCTACTCTGCTTTGATCTACTGAGCTCTACTCTACTTTGAATTGCTGATCTCTAGTATACGCTGCTTTGCTCTACTCTTCTAAACCATGAAGAAGAAGAATTGATCGAGAATGTCTCATACCATTATCTACCCACCTGAAGTCAGTTTCATCACTCTTACTGACCTGAATTTAGTTTTATTGATCCCAAATCAATATCACAAGAGAGTGTCTCAAACCACTCATACTGATCCCAGATCAGTTTCGTTGATCCCAAATCAATGGAAGCCATCCTAGCATAGGGATTATGTTAGATACGATGATGCATCCATCGATAGTACTACTATGGTCGCTATCCTCATTTCCCTGCTCGTTGATCAGATGAGAGGTACTTCCCATGAGTCCCAGACTGCATGGCCATGATGCCTTGAGAGGAGAATTAATCATCCCATCCATAGGAGAATGAATCATCTTATCAGTGGATGCCATAGGGAACTAATCATCCTTTTCCATAGTTGCCACATAGAACAAATCATACTGGCCCACACGAGAACTAATCATCCTATTCCACAGTCGCCACAGTGAAGAAATCATCCTAGCCCATAGGAGAACTAACCATTCTATTCGATAGCTGCCATGGGAGAAGTAATCATCTCGGCCCATAGGAGAACTAATCATCCTATTTCACAGTTACCATGGGATACCTAATCATCCTGGCCCACAAAAGAACTAATCATCTTGTTCATAGCACACCACCAGGGGAGGATGAGTTGCCCTGTGGTCATATGTTGCTCCAGTAAGTACCCCAAGCCCCCCAAAGCTCCCAGAGCTCAATGCATGCAACATGCAAGAACTTTATAAGAAGATCTCTCAATCACTCGAAATCATTTAGGAAAGTCACATATTTGACCTTTCCCTAGGGCTTTGACAAAATTTCTGCGACCTGTACATCACTCTCAATGTGATGGAGCCTCCTTGCTCATTGACTTACCATCTCGCAGATACGGCAGTATCTGATGTCTATCTACTAGAGTAATCATAAAATACAAGATTCCTCAATAATCAAATCCCCCCACTAGTTGTCACAGAGAATCATAGTGGTATTCATCATGTGTACAAACAGCTCACTTAAGAGCTTCTGCAACCATGCAGCTTCACACGAGATCATACTCGTAGCTTTGTATTCGGTATCAATGGTTATTATATTATCCGACTTCTGCTAACTACTGATCCATGATATTGAAACAAAATCCAAAGAGAACCAACACTCAGAAGTTCTGTAGTGATCCTCCACATTGTGTTCCCAGTCAGCATTCGAATAATCATGCAGTTTCATATTTCTGGCAGTGTATCTGAATCCATGAGAGATTGTGCCCCAAATATATCTCAAAATATTCTTGGCACCAATGTAGTGGGGCTCAACCGAATATGAGCACTCCATGCTAATTGCAAAACATATGTCCAAACGAAAGTTCACCAAGAAACTCAGAGGCATTTCGAAAATTTGGTCTGACATCACTACCATATAACTCTTGAAAGTTAATATCCTTCAGGTAGTCACAGGCTTGTAGTTTATCATTCCACATCCGGAATCCAACTCCCTCTTACTTCTGTAAATGAGAGGGTTCACACTTGTCAGAAATAGCTTTTCTTCATAAGGTTTTGGTGTGAGAGGTCTATCATCCACAACATTTGGGTAATGGTTTGGATCATTTTCACTTCTAGCGAATCTTGGCTTCATCAGACAGCTATCAATCCTCTCATACTTCACCCATGATATTTTGCTTCAAGCCATAGAGGAATTTCTTCCACCTGTATATATGAGATTCCCGATCACGAATCTCAAACTCCTCAAGTTGCTCTAAACCTGTCGACCATCATCCTCTAATTGAATTCAAACATCCCTTTCCATAAATGAATGCCACCGTGAAACCTCTGACTTCCATTTCCAACATGGACACTAGGTTCTTCTTGTGATCAAGTACATAAAAGAGATTATGTAAATGAATTGAGTTACCCTTATTCGATTGAGAGTTAACATTCCATAGACCCTTTTCGGGATAGGTGGCATTAGCTCCAAGTATAATCCCACAATTGTTTCCATCTCTGCCAAATTAGAGAGTTCATCCATCTATCTAATGAAGTGCCTTGAAGCACTACAACCTATAAGCCAGATTCCCAAAGAATTTGAAGGAGATGACCAATACAAGATAATGCTTCTTTATCTTATCAGAAACAACATTTGATTCTTCATACTTGGGGCTCCTTGCTTTCTATGAAGAGTCAGCCATTTCCTTGATGACCTTCATTACTTGTCATTCCTTTGATCATTGAAGATGTCCCAGGAATGATTGTTATCATCATCGAGTGATGTGTCCCTGCCATTGAGACACTCCTTCGCATAATGGTCGAACTAGTTATCTCCCTTTCCTTCAACCCTGAGATCTGGTCTTCCAATGAAGTGATCTTTAGGTAGGCCATATTCTACTACACCATTATGATAATATTCTTTTCTTTGACTTCACCCTTGGTGAATTCGAAGGGGGATGAGGAATCCACTGATCCTTTTGTCCTTTCCCAATTGTCTTTGGTGATTTCTCTTTCACTCTTGCTTAAGCATTGTCTTCACCTCAGCTCTGGTACCATGTTATTTTTAGGTATGTTCTATGCTTACAGTACTTTATTTCAATTTTCACAGTTAGCTCCATACCTTTTCTAGATTAGAAATCACATCACCACTAAAGTAAACTACAGATAGAACATAAAAATAAATCATAGAAGACAAGCCAATACAAGAGGACAAAATATGTGGTGCTAGCGAGGGACAAACCCCAATTTGGGGAAACCCTTGATCAATTCTTCTTATATGTTCTTCAATAGTTCAACAGAGAGAGAGAGAGAGAGAGAGAGAGAGAGAGATAGTACACTTACAATAGAATTCAACACATTGACTTATGTAGATAATATCATAGACCACCTCTAAGAAGATGATACATGAGATTAGTTGAAGACATGCTACTTCAACTAATTCTCCAAGGTGACTCCTTCACCTATCAATCTGTTGCATTTCATCATCATGTTGCACCTCACCGCGCTGCACCATGTTGTACCCATCATCACTATGTTGCATCTCATCACGCTTCATGAATCAAGACTGTACCCATGAGTGCACTACATTATGTGCCATTGTTGCACCACGTTGCCATCCTGACTTATGTGTTGGCTACATCTTTCTTGTATATTGTCCCTTGCTTGCTTGTTTTCACTAGCGTGCTTGTTGTCCCTACTATGCCTCTTGTCCTTAGCATGCTTGTTGTTGCATGCTAGTTGTGCCTTGCATGTTAGCTGTAACATTGCATGCTTTGTTTATTTGTTGCTAAGTACCATACAACTATCCCAATGTTAGTTAGTTGTCCCTTCCATGCTACTCTTCTTCGAAGACAGATGCTCTAGCTGTTTCGGCAGTTCCCTATAGTTCTGGCTATTCTCGGTAATTTCGGTTGTTCTCGACAATTCCGATAGTCCAAACAGTTCTGAGGTTTCTGGCAATTTTGACTTTTCTATCTTTTCCAGCAATTCTATATTTTTTGTAGTTTTGGCTTTTCGAGATTTTCGAGTAGATCGGGCTTTTCTAGCAGTTTCGACTTTCCACCCTCTTGATCAAGGAAACGTTATTCCTTAGGATCTCTCCTCGCACTAAAACCAAAATACCAGTACAGAGAGGAACAGATTCCAAGTGTGTTGAAATGACTTGAAGGCCACCTCTATTTATACTAAAACGTTTAGCACATGTGGGTTTTATTTGGTTGCTCGCCAACCTTGACGAATTGTCTTATAACGCAAATAAATTAATAATTGCATGAATAATTATTAGAATTTGATGATTTTTAGATCAATCGTACACTTGTCGATGAGAGAGATCCAAGAAAAATATCAGTTGCCATAAATAAGATGACCCACATGGAGTTTGGCCCTAGTTGCCAATTTTAACATATAACAATAATATCCCTCTAAGGATAATCTCCTTTGTTTATATATTTCTATAAAACATATGTTGCACTCAAAAAATATTAGGGGTAGAGACTCTAAAATTATCTATGTGTATAAGCTAAAAGATAAGTAGCATTGAATGGCTATATGAAACGTTATATTTTTTTCAACATATAGAGAAATATATATATATATATTTGTTGTGATTTAAATATATACAAAAATGTATTGCTCAAAGTGTCCTGAATGGTTGACTAGTTATTGCATGTGTGTGAGAGAGATGGAAATATGAACAAATGAGTGTATAATACAGTACTTAATTTTAACTCTTGGGACTATTTCTAATTTTCTTTTAAGATACATTATGTTCAATTTATTTTTTTGTAGTGCTCATTGTAAATATTTTTTCATGTTAAATATCTATATTTTTAAAAGGACATACACATGATGAATTATTACAAGAAAATGAAAATTGTGGAAAGAATTTTGATATTTTTACTATTATTTGATCTTAATTTTTCATTAATTTTTGTTTTAGTTATGTATGTAATGTTGGATAATTTAAAAGTTTTTACATTGATGTATTTAATTGCAGGGGGTTTCTCAAACACCAAATGTTCAAATGGCACTAATTGTATTCTATACACATGGATATGATAGTGGTATGTAAATGGCATGAGAATTATTTATATTTCTTTTTATTTTATTTTGTAATATTCTATATTTTGACATAGTTTTACGTGTATTTTCAATTCACTAGTTTAAAAATTTAGTATTGTTAAACATAAATAGATTCCATAGTCTTTAAAAAATTAAGCATACTTGAATATAACAATATTTTATATTTAATTATGCATATTATTTTTGCGAAAGGTTTACTTTTTGAGATAACATATATAGTCAGTATTTTATATATATATGAAATGACATTTCCATTTTTTTTTGTAGCTGGAGGGGCAAGAAGGAGCCCCTGGACAAGAAATTTGACACTGTTCATGGGTTGGCTTTCTGGAATAGATTTTTGTGGAGGAGGTTATGGAGGAGACTCGGATATAGTAGGAGGACTAGGTGAAGCATTAGCGGTAAGCTAACCACTTATTTTGAAAATGAATTAAAGAAATATATATCCTAGATTGAACATGGTTTTTTTAATAATCTAAATGGTAACGATCCCTCTTTGTTTGCATATTGCTAGGCCTATAGAAACTAACATAGTCATATTTTCTTTTACTTATAAAGTAAAATATCATTTATCCTTTTTACCTTACTTTCACTTTGATTTGCATTATTTTGGTGCGATGTTTTTTAGTTTTTGCTTCTTCTTTTTTTCTTAAAGAAACTAATTTGTTTTTACATTGAAATTCAATTAAATGTATATTCTATAGGTTCCTTAAGAGTGTAAAGACAAACCCTTGAAAAGGATTCCTAAATCCTATCTAAGAGAGTTGTACCTTCATGCATCAATTAGTCCCATTTTTGACATAAAATTTGAAGGTTAGTGAAAATGTTTAGTGACATCCAAAATAAACACTAGACTAGAAACCTATTCAATTCCTTGCAAACCACATCCCTTGACCCTCCAAAATATTCTTTTGGAGAAAATTACATGTCAAAATTGTTACAAATCCATACATGAGAGCTTTGGTCTATATTTTAGTTAAAAAACACACCACACTTAAATGCCTAACATTACTAACAACATTTTCATAGTGGAAAATGTATGCGAAATCATATCATGCACACTACATGAGAATTGATGTCCAAATATGATTTCTTATCAGTCTCTTAACAAGAAATACTAGGCTCCCATACCATAGAAAGTGACCCTATATAATTCCCCATATGATTTCAAAGAAATAATGCAAAACACTTGTTAGAATACATATGTTTATCGAGTCCTTTTTTCTCTCATCTTCCTTAATACTCACTATTATAGGTGTCTCCTTACTATATCAAAAACTGAAACCCTTGCTATGGTTACCTAGGGATTTCCCGTCCCTTCCAAACACGACAAACTTCATTCAAACCTATGGCTAGATCCTTTAGGCCTCCAATAGCCTTACAATCTCCCTGTGTAAACCCTTTCTGACTACAACAACCCTCCACTATCAACCACAAGCCTATGACCTCACTTGTCTCATGTTATGGGTAAGGAAATAAGGCCTAACATTGGCCTCATCCTATGTGTATCTTCCTTTGTTGTTGAGGTTCTTTTTATATTACAAATACAACATGGCCTAGCTCTTCCTCAACTCTTTCCTACACTACAGACCTTGGGCACCCTATTTTTGGCTACGATCTTCTTCAATTACCAAGCCTAAAAAAGTATTTCAAGCCTCTAACCTACCTTTTCAGACGTGCATCTTTCACCTTTAGCCCTTAGACTTATTTGTATCACTTGTAGTTTCCTTTCTTAGTTGTAGATAGAGTAACTAACCCTACAACTAGGGCTTGAATTCATCTTTTCATCTTGTTGGCCCCTCCTAAGTGCATGAAATTGTTTTTTAGCTTATGGCTAGGTCTCTTCTAGCCCTCCCACTTGCGAAAAAAAAACCAAAATGCATTCCAATAATGTAAATAGTCTTCTCCAAAACCCTCATTTCCCTAGTTGCAAGTTTGTGGCTTCCTTATTAAATTTGAAAGTTCAATTAATATGAATCCATCGCATCTTGTCCATATGATTTTCTCCTTATGCCTTTCTATTTCCATGTTATTTATACTTGACAATTTGTCCCTTTGGAAGCCCCCATCTTCCTGAAGAAACCTCCAACCTCAAACTCAAAAAAAATATTCCCATTGACTACCAGCCTCATCCTTGTGATGCTTTTAGATGGCATCTTAATCTTACTAAAGGGTTCACACAATGATTTACGGTTTATGGTACTCTCTTCCATGATGGCTTGGTATCCATATTTTTTCTATACAAACCTATAAATTTATTATAAGCCCATGAAATTCCATATACTTTCTCTTTAATTATGATGTTCAAACTATAAATGGCATGAGAAAACCATTCCCATATCAACTTCCTATGGTAAAGAAAACCTACCAAATCAGAAGATAAAAAACCTTATTTCGAAGTGGAGGGTAAATTTCATTCAATAATTTTGGATAAAGTAGGTTGATATTGATGTTGAAAAACATAATTATTTCTTCGAGAAGAAAATCATCAAAAATACATTCCGAAATACCATCAACCCTACCTCAATTTTTAATACCCAAGCCTACCTTCAATGCTAGCAATTTGTAAATAACATGGAAGGACTATGTTGAAACTTCTATTGATTTGAGACCCCTAATCTAAACAATCTAAGTATCAAGAACAATACGTTTTTTGAGAAAAATGTTCCTCCACATATTAGTACTTGTATTGGATTTCTGTATGGAAACGTTTGCAAGAGATTTCCCTAATAGATGGATGCCTTTTTAACCTTAAGTAACCCACCTATATGGGAGCATAATCCTATAGAGGTTTCTCAAATTAAATCCACTATATTTACTTGTTCCTCTCCGTTATTGGTTAAATGTAGTTTCTAAATCAAATAGAGTATTTACTTTATTATATGAGTTAACATACACCAATATACCATAATAACTTTTAACATGAGCACATTATGTATACCTTCTTGAGCCATTCCAATTTCGTTGTCAATTTTCCTTCCTAATGAAAAATAAAAGTATTTTGTGGAGACACATTTTGATAAAGTAGGTTATATTTTTACTAAAGGAAGTTTTGAAATTATCTTGTAAAGCACACATTCCATGGGGATATGAGCCTACAATCCCCCTTATCTAGATGTAATCATCCAAACGAGAATAAAAAATGGAGGAAACACTAATCTCTTCAAAGGTTATTTATTATAGAGAAAATCTCTTCTTTCATAACTACCCAAAGCATTTCATCATGCTATTTTTCTTTGACAAGTCTAAGATGCTTGTTTGTGAATTGAAAAACTTACAAAAAGTGATGAAACTTTAGTCAACCAAATATTTTAATGTTTTGATTTCAATTCCTTCCTACAAGAGATTGCTTTGTAAGAGATTTCTCAATTCATAAAAACTCTCCTCATTCAGAAGACACTCTTTTCTTCTCTATATAATATCTTTAGCATCCACCTTTTTCAATCAAGCACCTTTGAATCTTTGTTTAATGACCCCATTGGGTCATAATGTCTTTTATTATATTTAAATATGGGAAATTAGTATTGCATTCTCATTGAGGAAGTACAAAATGATAATTCTTATAATGAAAATTGAAGTGTTTACTGAAATCCTCATCTTATAACTACCTAAAGTTAATTGATTAATGGTACTTTTCCTTATCCTCATCAATACCTACACTCTGAAAAAAGATTGGTAAAAGAGCATAGAACCCAACTCTTCCCTTAAACATTTTATATCTATCAATTTGTCTTCATAATTCCTTTTGTCAATTAAATTAGTCCAATCTTTTGGAGACAACTTCACCTACTTGATTATTAATTCGACTTGTAGTATTGATAACTTGAGCAATTTTTATGATATTTTATTTTTCTATTCACATTGTAAGTAAAAAATATAGGATAATAGCTTATGCACCATGTCGTGATGTTTCATTAAAATGAACAGTAAAGTTTAAATCCTTGTCTCTACTATATTGGAGAGGAAAAAATATTAAAACGACAATGAAACAACATGGAGTTAATATACAAAATCAAAGTTTTCATCTCATCTATTTAGAATATTATTGTGAAAAAGATCATCACATATTCTTATAAGACACTCAACTCCTTTCTTAATATTATAATTAGCAGAAGAAGTGCTTGGGAGAATCCCTAGAGATCATAAAGAACTTAGATGGCCTAGATAACATGAATAAAGATGGTAGCTTGGAGTTGACCCTTAGGGGAAAATTATTATATAGGATTTTCAATGAGTATAAGAAAAAATAGTACTTCATCACAACATTACAATACTCAATCGATAATATAATGATGCTCCTTAATTTGATTCAAAACAACACAAGAAAGAGTTTAGCAGCCAAAGGATTCTACCAATAATTGCTTAGAATTTGATATTGCATCAATGCGGCATTATATACTTATAGCATCATAATAGCGTTTACAAAAATTAAATCTTAGCATTACCAATTATAGACCTATGTCTACCCCATTGTCATAACCACGCTAATAAATCTTGTGGGTTTCTCCACATTATTAACAATACGAGGTATCTCCTACTCCAATCAGTTGGTAATCATTAAACCCTTGCAGCCCCTTGTTTTTTCAATTTTGTTTTTATATCCATAACATTATAATTAGATTTTTATCATATGTTATTACACATGATTATTTCCTAGTTATCCTCTACCCTAGGGAGACTTGTATAGGTTTCGTGCAGTCCTAAACACAATCCCTTGTATCAAAAATGGGTTTCCAATATAGTTAATGTGATTTTGAACGAGTTCCAATGACTACCAATTTATATGTGTTAGAACGTGGATTTTACCTTGGGGTCAAACCCCTTCAAGTGGTGTGACTGACTTGAAAAATTTAGGTAGACTTGGAATACTTCAAAACAAATCATTTTTATTTTTACTTTGACCATGAAAATACTAAATTCAGCTACCATTTTCGACAATTTGGTTTCATGGAATGTTTCCTCAAAAACCTTCACTTTCAGTGAATGCCTCCACATGAATCACTTCCATAATATGCTTCTTCATGAACCCTAACTATTGAAAAATGGATAAATTTTGTTAGATAGTTATACCAAGGATATTTGTGTGTGGTAGTAAGAGGAAAAAGAGGATTGGGTAGGGTGGAATGTTCATAAAAGTAACTAATCATAAAAATGGGTATTCAAACACTCCAAGAGCATCAACCCAAAAGTATAAAGATACACAATCCATGTTGTCTACAATGGATCTCCTCTCTCATTTTAATATATTCACTTAGGAGTTTTTCCTCTTATTTTTAATTTTCAATGTCTACAAAGTTTCGTGTAGTTTCCGCAAATTTGAATTATATATGTAGTTTCCCTCCACTTGCACCAAATTATCTCATTCTACCTTAGTAACATAAAATAATGGGTTCCCCCCTTTACAAATGATATCCTATGGGATTAAATAGGTCACAAAATCATCCCTTGTGTAATGTAATTAGGATAGGACATTTTTATTCCCCCTTTCCAAACATTGCATGTACTGAGGAAATTAAAAATTTAATTGTTACAATGTGTAATCTTATTCCCACATAACATCCTCTTCGAGTAAATACTTACACCTAATGGGATTTGGGATCATTCTTCCTCTCAATACCCTCTCCTTGACAACCATAATAGCTTACGGAATACATTTTAACAACCCCTTCTAATCTGAATGGGGTAGGTTAGTAACATGGTTATCAAAATTCGCCTTAGGGAATAATACGTGGAAGACATTGTTCATTCTTCTTCTCTCTAGCAATTCTATCTCATATTCCACTTAAGCAATATCTATATTATTTTTCTTTAGTAGAAATTGTCTATACGGATGCAGTACTACAAAAACTAAGTCTCCCATGAGGAGGTTTGGGATTTCATGTATCCAATATTTGAATTTTTGAGCCTTACTATCCTTATATTCCAAATAAAAAATTTATGGGGCATTGTATCCATACAGTTATATGAATGGGGTCATCCCAATGGATAGATTATAAGTGGTATCGCAGTAGTAATCCTTAACATGTAATCATTTGATCCATGTCTTTTGTTGTCATGACACATAGTTGCGAAGACACCCCTAAATCCATTTATGCACAAAATTTGTATGTCCATTCATTTGAGGATGATATCTAGTAATAGGGTTTAATTCCATACCAACCAATTTGAACAACCCATGGCCTTTCAACAACTCCTTAACGAATAGTTGTACTACTTCCGTGGGCTTATAATCTATTTGAATTGTAAAGAAAAGTTAAACTACGACATACATTTATTCGCTACCTTGTGCCCTTGTTAGACCAGAGGGAAAAGGTTCAAGAGAGAGTGAGGAGTCAACTTCATAGTCAAGGAAAAACCACTTGAGTAAAGTCATCTTCAAATTGTACATATTCATTTGTATTATCCCATGAAAACTCATGGGACAAAATTTAAGACATAATTCACTTGTTTCCTACCTTTCCTTGAGCACCATACCAATTGGTATGTGGCTACTAGATGGTAGAGCCACTTGACATATAAGAGAAAATGAGATCTATTTGAAAACCTAGAAGAGTGGAAATCAAATTTGCATGTGGAGTTTGACGTTGATGCCTAACATAGGAATGTATGGGCATCGGCATTATATTATTATTATGAAGGTTATTATATTATTATTATGAAAATAGACATGTATATTTTTCCATTGAAAGAGAGCTTCACGATTGAATAATAGGGATGCATTCAATAATCATCTCTTTGAATACTCACCATCCAATTTTAAAGTGACCTTCAAATTAACCACATGAATAATCATCTTATTAAAAATTTTGCAATGACATACATAAATTTTAATGGACACTAAGCTTAAAAAATTAAATTTTTACTTTTATCAAATTTATACACAATACATAAATTAATGTGGGCAGAGCTCCTCATAAATATGTTTAATATACAAAAATGTCCAAAATAACCCATACTACGCTTTTTATGAAATATTCAATTTTTAATTGTAAAAAATATAATACAATATAGTTTTATAAAGTAAATAACCTTGATAAAAACCAAAATCCTTTATAAAATATGAAGTAATAATCAGATCCATAAATATAAATAAAATAATCAACTATAAGATTATTTCACAAAATATCATCTTAAGATTCAGCTTTTTATAATGAAATTAAGCTACCAACATTTCCAAATAGTACATTTAAAATTTCTTTCTGAAACAAACCATGATAAAATGACGAACATAAAGTCCATTTTTTGTACGAAGCTTTTCATCAGAGGTATTGGTAAGCATTTTATTTTATCTTTCTTTGTGAACTTGGCATACAAGAATAGTAAATTCAATTATGTTTGAATAGTAAATTCAATTATGTTTTTTCGAAGTCTTCATAGGTTTGCTTTAAAACTAAAAAGTTTGCATTGTGTGCTAGTTGCAACATCCCAGCCAGATTTACTCCCAATGGTAATTACTCGACCAGCTTGTTTAACTCAGCTGAATGAAAATGAAGAACCTGTAATACAGCCGTGGAAGGTTGATCCAGAAACTATTGCCAAGGCATTTGGTGAGGTATGTTGATGGCTACGTTGAGGTGTTATTTTTTCAAACAAAAATCGTGATATGGTAACATTATTCTTTTGTAATTTATGAAGTATTTTTAATTTGCATAGTGTTTTTAGAATTTGTGAGATACTTTTAATTCATGCCAATTCACTTGCTGATGATAATTTTGTTGTTCTTTTATGCCAGTGCGGTGTTTCTTTATCAATAATTTCCCCCGGAAATCTTCAAGTGTTTTTATCATTATATAATGCGGTAAGACCTTGCAAATATAATTAAATTCTTTGTTCATGTCTATAAACATTTTTAAGAGAGACAAACAATGAAAATAAATCAAAATTTCTTTTAGAAGAGTTTTTTACTCAATAAATTTAATAATGAAACATGTTAATATTAGGCTTGAGTCTCTTTATTTTCCTTTTCCTCATGTGATATCATTTTTGCGACCAATGCCTGATTTTGTTTTATCCATGGAAAGGATAAACTAAACTCATAGCCAGTGCAAGAATGCCTGATTCCTTCTCTTTACATGTGTCTCCACCCTTGTTAAGAGATTTTCCAATGTTCGTGTTAAAATACTTGCCAATGTAACTATTTCTTTGATAAAATTAAAGATTTAATTGAAGGATTGAAAACAAATATAAGGTATACTTTGTACATCATGCATATAAAAATAGTGCATAGAAATATTAGGAAATATATGTTATTTTTATTTTCCTAGACAAACTTATATTCTTATGTAACAATATTAAGATGTTCATATTATTATATAATCTGATGTACAAAGTATACCT
>APFE031585492.1:0-14769 GCA_000404065.3 Pinus taeda | reverse complement strand
GATCTGTGATCTGTTTGTGAGCGGTGTCCTTTAGGTATTCTGTCTGAGAAACTTACCCTGTAAATTTCTACAATACCATCCCCTAGCTAGACTATGATACCACCAGGGTGAAGTAAGAATATAAGACTTTGAATTCAGCCTAACATATTTTCACTACCATATTTTATTGAGGATAGAACAACTCTTAGACACCCACATTTCCTGGACCACACAAAATAAGGAGGAATTCTTTCTTTGCCACACAATCCCTCAAAAATTCCTCCTTTCAGTGCTCTTTAGTGTGGGCATAGAAGGGTCCAAGCTAATATCTCGAAACTTTTGCAAATTTCTCTTATCTCTTTTAAATAGTTCTCATGGTTAAATTACATGGCTAGTCTATTCAATTTTTCTGTTCAATGTCTTTAAAATTTCTTCCTCTTGTTTTTCTCGCAACCTTCTCTTTCCCATTCAATTTTTTCATGCATCCAAGCCAACAAGGGAGTTACCCCACCACTTCTTTCTAATTCCAAGAAAGTAAGGAAGATAACATGTTATTTTTTAGAAATTGATGGCCTTAATTGAGGAACTAGTTTCGTCCACTCCTCATCACCTCTTTCAACTTGGCAAACTAAGTTTTGAAAATAAGTGAAGATTCTAGGTAACATAAGATATATATTTTTATGCATAAACCTCCTAGAACCCCTCACTTTTCCCCTCTTGTGGTATCATAGCACCTTTAGCCACTCTTGCTCTTCTAAACAATCATTTTTATTAATTGCAAAAATAAAATACTTACAATATTGAAGAAGGTTAAACTAGGATATTGCAACCATGGATATTCTATTAGACAAATTCATCACAATGGATCTTATAATATTGTGAAATATTTTAGTAAGTGATTTACTACCTTAGATCTCAAATTTATTATTACTAGCTTAATGCTCAAGTTTATGGAAATCATTTAAATCGAAATGAAAGAACAAGAAAATGAAACACCATCCACACAAATGAACAATATATGTGACCTAAGAAACCTACTACGGAAGAAAACCCAACTAGAAGGCAAGGCCTATGATCTACTCTCTTTTTCTTAGTTATGAAATGCAAGTACAAAGAAAGGGGCACTCACTACAAAGTTGACATCGACATTCTCGCTTGAATCGTTGTTACAAAATCTTCTACCTCCTCATTTATGCTCTAATATCCCACTCCTAGATGATATGCTCAACCATGGAACAATAACAATATGAAAAGAATGAGATGCATTCTCTTCCTCGTGGCCAACCATTTAACATAGCTTGATAGTCATCTAGGGTTATGCATAGGGTTTTTGTAGGCATCAACCCTCAATTAGTGATAAAGCTTTGAGCCCTCTAGAATCTTTTTGAATGTGCACACATGACTAACCCCACATGTGCAAGTATTGGGGGTTAATATAGCATCCATTGGGTACCATGGTGGTGAACAAGATAGGCCAACTTACGAGAGGCATAACTTCTATGTACAAACTCCAATTGAGGTGATTTTCACGTCATTGGAAAACTTCTGATGTGTAGAATAGCATTGAGGAGTATGGATTTGTGCTTGAAAAAATTTGACCCCAAAAATGTCATTTGATGCCTCAAACTAGCTCTGAAAGGTTGCAGTTTCCAAATCACCAAACTAGGGGGGCTTACAAGGCAATTCCTCCAATTTTCTCATCCAAAACGCACCAATAAAGATGACAAATTAAATAATGATCCATTTTGAACCATCAAAGCCTTACATTCTCCCCACCTAAATTTTTGACACCATCATCAACATGACCCAATCAACTCCTCTAATGAAAAGGATGTTGGTGGTGAAGAGACACTTTCGCAATTTCCACATTCAAACATAGCTCTAATACTAATTGTTATGGAGCTAGACTTTTCGTTTCACTTGATCATCCCATACCACTCAAGGATCCTAGTCATCACAACACTACTGTGACCTTGCTAGTTGGGCATGACCATGAACTGCTTGTATCAACCAGAGTATGCCTAATCGACTTGTCCAACCAAACCCAAGCCAGACACCTTCAATTGTGTAGAATGTTGGAGTGCTCATTTCACTATAAGTAATGTTGTGTCATCGTCACTTAACCAAATAGAATCTACTGCTACCTCCCCCATGCTAAGCATACGTGAACAACACATTATCATTGGAGACTATGCTATCATCCATCTAAATCGAAAGATTATAGTCAATTAAGATCATGTCCCTCCTCCATCAACGCATTCACATATCTTCAATATGCTTATCAATATAATTATCTCACCACTAATAACCCACAAAATCTATCACAATACCAAGTCATATCCTCCATCATTAAAATTGTTATGCAATACCTTGTCAATTATCTATCTTACTCAATCAATGATCATCAATCATCAATCAGTGGTCATCAGTGGTCCTCCTAACCTATAGACTAATACACCATCCGAGAAAACACCATTAGTTGGTCACTAAAACTAACAAAAATCACACCGACTCAATATACAACTGGCCAAATAAAACTAACAAAAATCACACCGACTCAAAAACTTACATTCACACCAACATCTCATGTTAAGATTTATAGTCACCATCCAGGAAAGTGTCCTCTCAATAAAAACAACACATACAAACAGCGTACCCATGAGGAAAAGTGATAAAGAAAAGCCATACATACACATCCTAACCATGAGGAAAAGTGACAGAATAAAAATGTTGACATATGTGGTTGTTAAAACCATGGCCCATGAGACACGACAGATTATGGTATTGGCTTAGCAAAGATTGTGATTATATTTGTCTCTTGAAAATCAAAACCATGCAACTTTCTTGGGGCAAATTGAGACTACAAGTCACTAAATCCAAACATCTCACTTTCGTGTAGACTTTCCTGTTTAGAGAACGTGAGAAACACTACCGACCTGTCAACATTAGATTGGGTGTTTCCCTTATCTTGTCAATATTCAAATCAGGATGAGCTGGACTAATCCTCCTCTTATAATGACGTGTTGGCATCGTCATGTCGACTTTTAACCAACAGTCTGCAGAGCTTAACGAGCGTGTGGTTTATGGCACAACAGAGCAATCCGCCGCCTCCGCGTACAATACAGAACACTAACGTGCTCACTCCTTAATCCACGTCGCTTTCATCCAATCGATGACATGGGAATGACTGACATCAGTGGGCACTCATTAAATAATATTATGCTCACGGTGTTCTTATCCGTTAGGTGGCTCTACCGCCAGATTTGGCTGCTGACCGTTGCATTTTCTCAGATTCCGTTATTTTGTCTATAATAACACAACTGTCGCTAAATTTATCCAATCGCCCCAAATCCCATTTAACACACGAGAACAGAGCCAGGCACACGAGAACAGAGCCAGGCTGAGCGACCTGTATACAGATTTTGTCATCATGGAGAGCTTGAGTTTTACCAGGATTGAACCCTGCACCTTAGCGAAGAAATCCTTGTTCGGCGACTCGATCCTGCGACCTCCGTGCCGCAGATCGATGGTGGTGGTGCGTTCTGCTGCTGCCATTTCCTGTTCTTCGGGGGAAGAAGGCGTGGTGGATATGATCGCCGGGGCTGAAAGAAAGAAGAAGCCCTGGTGGTCTCCGCTTTTCGATATTGTCGACGAGCCAGAGCCATCCTCTTTCACCGCTTCTTCTCCTTTGTCTTCAAGATCTGCTAAAGCTGAAGCTGAAACCAGCACTGTTGCAAACCCTAACCCTAAGGCGGCGAGAAGGAGCGGAGTAGGATTCACAGCGGAGAAGGCACGGCTGTTGCGAAAGGAGCTTCGGGCAACAGAGAGCTTTCACGACATCATGTACCATTCTGCCATCGCCTCCCGCCTTGCTTTCATGGACGACCACTCATCTTCTACCGCCGCCTGATTTCCTCTGCATTCGCCTCCACCTGTACATAATGCATCTACAGCTGTAAATGTTTTATTTTTAAGGCTTTTTCCCGGATGTGGCTTTCGTTGACCGGGCAACCTTGTCTCAAGGTTTATTATTTGGATCCTTTGGATTGATGGTTTGTCTGAAATCGCCTGTACCCTGTGTTGTGGATCTATATATGGCATGTATTATACAAGGTCAAAATATAGCTAACCGATCCCGACTTGGATCGAGTCTCTGTATTAAAAAATGCTTCTTGTTCATTAGGGTAAGGTCTGTATTGCTTGTTGTTGGTCAGGGAAAGATTTTTAAATAGTATATGCATTTTGTGTAGCTAATTCTAAAACTATATTGGCATGTTTTTCGCGATTTCACTGAACTATTTGATGCGATGGTGTGATTTGTTTCAGAAATGTTAATAATGTCTTCATTGTAGCATGATGTATGAAAATAGAACTTGGAATATCTCTGATCATTAATTCGTCCCAGGTCATCATTACAGAGCAAATACAGGAATTAGTAATATCTCCTATACTAAATATCTATCAAGAAAAACAGCGTGTATGCTTCATTCAAACTGTTTTCATGGCTGTCTAACTATAAACAGAACACAAAAGCAACTTGTTCATAGTGGTTATAGCCCTTGATAAATTTCATATAGTCAGTGAGACAGAACTTTAGGATGATGAAGAAAATGTAGAAGACAACTGACCATTTTTATCTCGATGGTCAATCTCCTCTGGTCTGTTGTAGTGTATACACTGAGCTAATTGTGTAGAGAGGTGGGAGATGGCTACTCTCCTGTGTCTGTAAAATTAGCCAAAGCTTATCAAAATGACTCTAAAAAATGTTCTCACGCAATCTCAAACTCTCGCTAGAAGGAAAAGGTCCTAACTTCAACAGTAGAGCATAGAGGCAACTCTCAAGAAAGCCAGCATTCTCACCTCCTTTGCCTCTCACTTTCCTTTAAGGGGATGAGGTTTCCTTGACCCTATGAATTTGTTGGCGAAAACAGATCGAGGATCAAGGGAAGAGTGCCTTGAGATTTTCTTGTAGAATTTATCCAAGCCACGGCTGTTATTTGTGGAGTCACCATGTGTTGTAAGCTTTTAGATGCTTACTGAGGAGAATTCTCTGGAAAATCTGCAATCCAATCTGCAGAGCACCAGTGAATCCACAGAGGAATGTAAGGTAAGGCCATCGAGGTGATAATGTGTGGTGGTTTCATTGAGAATTGCCTCTAGCTTGACTTTTACTTTTAGTGAGAGTTTGAGCAGTAACATCTTGGTTCCTACTACTTTAAACCATTAATCCCCAGTGAGTGGAAATTCCCTAAAACTTCCTCTTGATGAGCAAGTTACATTTTTAACATCATTATTTAACTATTAAATCTGCGTATTGGAAGTTCTTTTACCATCTTTCCACGGAGTGCAAACTTTTAAGTTGACATTCCTGAGGAGATCTTTGGCATGGATTCAAGGCCATCTATAAGGCTTCTTTTCTTTGGATTTCTTTGGTCTGGCATTGTAGCTAGAGTAACCTCCGACTGCAATTTTGGGATTCAACCTCATATTGACTTTCAGGTTAGAAACAGAATGAATAATCTGATGAATGTTTGATCTTCCCCATGAGAGGTGTAAAGTTTAAATCACTCTTTATCTTAGCAACATGTCATGTGATGTACTTAAAAGCACAAGTGCTAATGAAAAATATTAAGGGTCAAAGGACTAGAGAGGAGTGGATTCCAATTTTGGAATTTTATGCCATACACTTACATTCAACATGGTGCAAAACAAAAAAAAACTAATATGCATTTTTATGAACAAAATTTGTCAAACTAGTATACATTTTTATGAACAAAATTTGTCTTGCAATGAGTCATTACAATCAAAATGCCAATATCTAAACTTATGCTATACCAAATGCAAAACCCAAATAATTAAAGCCAAATAGTAGATGAGATAAACCACTATTAGCGAAGTAGGATTTTCAGGCTTGGATTCACGAGGGTCAGCTTGTTAAGCATCTAGTTGGGGATAAGTTCATCAATGTATGTTATTGTTTGACGCCCCATTGTGTTCTCCAATATATTTATTGTGTCCTCCAATATATTTATGAATGGTCAAAGGACACGACATTAGTAGATTCCAATCTGGGAGCTTTGTATAGAAAATAAAGGAGATGTCATAAACTGGTTGCATTCGAACTTTTTTATGCCAAAGCTTTGGCCATGCAATTAGTGCTATCCACTTTACACGGTACAAAACAAAACACTAAGTTACAATTTTTGTAAACAAAATCAAGGAGCCATTACTATCAAAATGTCATCATCTAATTTTGTTGCACTACAGGCTCTCACAAATGTGTAGGTGTTAGATGTAATGCAAGAAAGAGGCTCAGGCTCTCACAGATGTTTAGGTGTTAGATGTAATGCAAGAAAGAGGCTCTCGCTCTCACAGAGGTTTAGGTGTTAATCTGGGAGCTTTGTATAGAAAATAAAGGAGATGTCATAAACTGGTTGCATTCGAACTTTTTTATGCCAAAGCTTTGCCATGCAATTAGTGCTATCCACTTTACACGGTACAAAACAAAACACTAAGTTACAATTTTGTAAACAAAATCAAGGAGCCATTACTATCAAAATGTCATCATCTAAATTTTGTTGCACTACAGGCTCTCACAAATGTGTAGGTGTTAGATGTAATGCAAGAAAGAGGCTCAGGCTCTCACAAATGTGTAGGTGTTAGATGTAATGCAAGAAAGAGGCTCAGGCTCTCACAGATGTTTAGGTGTTAGATGTAATGCAAGAAAGAGGCTTTTGCTCTCACAGAGGTTTAGGTGTTAGATGTAATGTAAGAAAGATTGTATGTCGGTAATTTTTTAATAGATAAGATAATTATATTTATGTCCAACTAATGACCACAAAGTAAGTCAAAAGGACGGTTGAGTGCACTGATGTATATACAAAGTGGGAGAACCAAACGATCTCCTAAAAAAGATACAATGCATGAAGTAAATCAACATTTAGCTCTAGCGGAGAAGATTCAGGACCTAATAGGTCTGAGAATCAGAACCATCTCTCCTAACATCTGAGGTTGAATGAATAACGTTGAAGAAACTCAATCATGTCTATTGCCCCAATGAAGAGTCGATGATGGCAAGTGCAGACTGTCCATTAAATCGTGTCCTGGGGGGGTTCACACGTCGCTGAATGTTGGAGGACCTAGTGTGTCTCCCAGGAACGGATTTGAGACGGAACTGTTGATGAGATCTGGTGTAGCAAGGTGAGGTCCCACGGATCCTCACTGATCTGGAGTCTAGACACGTATTGGTATCAATCGATCTCTTGGTGCCCTTGCCTGAAGGTAGTACCCTAGAAAATGTCGTGATCCTCTGTGTGGGGTCTGGTCTGATGGGAAGCTAAAGAATATGCGCTCGAAACCTAAGAGCCTCCTGCATATATAGGGTCAAACATCTCTAATTGTGGTACCTGAAAAAGTCGGCGAGGGTCCGAGAATCTTTGAACAAGCAATGAAACCTTCCTCTGATCTTGTAGTAGACAAGGCATCCAAGGATGAAGTGCATATCAATTTCCACTTCCTGTAAATGACATACCTGGCAGAGTTTGTCTAATCTATCCACCTGGTGGTCTGTCTCTACCCGAAGTCTATGAGAACCTACTCTGAACTGGCCTACAGGAATGCGAAGAGCATGCACCCAGTGGTGAAATGTATACTGGGGTCGAACAATGAGCCCGTCTCAAAACTCCAAGAAGTGCTTAGCATAGAAGGCCATCTTTGGGCGCAACCCTCCTGGTGGATTGACCTAGGTGACCTGGACAAACTGCCTGTAGATGTCCTCTCTGATGATCTTGTTTAGCTCCTGTTTAGTAGGTAAAAGGTAACCAGGAGCATCTAAGGAATATCGGAAAGGAGGGAGACTAGCCAACTGAATTCCCATTGGCTCTAAGAGGTTTGAAACTCCTGTAAACCAACATCTGGCTCGGCCTGAGGAGGTAGAATGGGCAATAGTCTCAGAAGAGCAATATGCCAAGTAAGGGTAACAGTCCCTACTCTTTATCGAGTCTGCCAAGCCCTGGACACGATGCAAGAATAAAACCAATTTGAAGACCGTTTCAAGCCGAAAGGGCTGAGTTCCAAACTCTGCCAAGATGATGTGCTGCGACACTGTTAGTTTGCACCTAATGATGCGGTGGAGAAGAAGAATCTGGACTCTCTCAGTTGAAGCCCAGTCTGACTCAAGTAAAGACAGTCCCCAAATCTCTGAGCCATATAGAACAGTGGGACGAATCAAGGTGTCCATGAGGCTCATCTTGGACGAGATGTCTTGGAAGTGATGTCGAAAGCACTGTCTCTCGAGAAGGGCTAAGGATCTATATCCTTTGTTGATCTGAGGCTGAAGCATTGGTCGTAAACTAAAGTGGGGACTTGAAAATTGCACCTCCAAGTAAGTATACGCGTTGGTGATCTCAATCTCCTCCCCTTTGAATAGAAAGTGAAGGTTTGAGGTTTTCTTCACCTCATTGAAGATCATAACCTTGGTTTTACCCAGGTTGACCATCAACTGTCGATGGTCATAGAACAAAGCTAAGGCATCCAGTTGCCTTTGTAATCCTTCTGTGGATGAGGAGAGGAGGACCACGTCGTCAGCAAAGAGTAGAATATATATCAGAACTTGGTGAAGAAGGCAACCATCATTGTCCTGGATATGCTCGTGTAGAAATGCTTCCAACTCATCAATATAGATCCCAAACAGGGTAGGGGACAGTGGACAACCCTGTTTAACCCCAATAGTGCTTCGAATGAAATCAAACATCCCATGGGCTGCGTTAAGACGACCAAGAACGAACTCATATAGGCACATAATAGCAGTCAATAGGGTTGCAGAAATGCCAATATCTCTAAGTCTCTGGAGCAAGGCCTCCCTCGGAACAAAGTCAAAAGCTTTCTGAAAATCTATGAAACAACAGTGGACTTTCGAAGAGCGGTGTCGTGCCTCTTCAATCACGGCGTGAAGGGTGAAAATGTGGTCAATGGTCTGATGGTCCGATCGAAAACCTGCCTATCCCCTAGCTCTGAGTTGTCTCTACTCAAGGTCACTGGAGAGCTTCCTATATAGAACAGTAGCATACAACTTCGAGAACGTGTGATCCACCATGATCGTTCTATGGTTATTGGGATTTGAGATGGAGCCTAATTTGTGGATCAGATGGATGATGTGGTGTGCCCATGTCGATGGAAAACCTTCACGAACTACATGGTTGAAGAGATCAAACAAGTAGCTAACCAAAGCACGGAAACCGCGCTTAAAGAACTCTACTTGGTAGCCTTCCTCATCAGCTACTTTGTTGTTGTTCATCACCCAAATGGCCTCTCTAATATCTCTGTGTGAGAATAGATAACAAGAAGAGGGTGGGGAGGTAACATGAATTTGGGCCTACCTTGGAATATCATAAAGGTTGGAAGTGTGAGAGAACATGTATGTAGGGTCGAGGTCATGGGGAATAGGGGATCGTCGGTGAAGGATGGTACGCCAGAATTGTTTAGGGGAATAGACAAGGAGAGCAGAGAGTTTATGTCTTCTATGGGAGACAAAGAGTCGTTTCTTATGACGAAGAAGACGACGATAAGAGGCTTTGAGTTCGAAGTAGGAGGGTTGAGAGAGGGTGAAAGCATATCGAAGTTCTCGATGTAGAGTCTTGCATTCATCATCGTACCATTTGTTCATGGGGCAAGATCCAACTTTAGGGGAGATGGAAGTGGAACGAGCGGAGTGGGGAAAGGATTTGAGTGTTGCTTCCCAAATGGCAGCGGAAAGACAGGCGTATATAGTGGAAGCAGAGTCAAGGAAGGAGAATTGGGTTTTCAATGGGAGTATCTTGCATAGGGTAGAGGAGAAAATGTGAGGGTCTCCTTCGTCAAATCGGAAGGTAGTTCGGGGTGGGCCTCGAGGGGAGGGATGGGGTAGAAGGGGAAGGTCAAACCGGAGAGAGAAGGAAATAAGTGCATGATCAACAAGGGGGATGGGGAAGACTAAGAGAAATGTATTAGTGTAAAATCATGATGTAACCATATTTAAATTAATAAGCTCATAGAAACTTAATACTTACTATAAACATATAATATAACAAGATTCATAACTATGGATATTCATCCCATTTTACCATGGATATTATTAGCCTATAAATAGGGTTTGTAAATAGGCTCATGCCCAAAGCCATAACTCATTCAAAATCAAACTATTTTTCAAAAAAAAGAAAAAAATTAAAAACATTTTTTAAATTAAATTTGAAAGGAAAAAAGGTATGGATTTATTTAATAAGCCATAAAAATTTAATACTTACAATAAATTTACAATATAACGAGATCTTAACCATGGATATTCAATCCATTTTGACATGGATATTATTAACTTATAAATAGGCTTTGCAAATAGTTATTCTTACCACACAGTGGGCCAAATACGATGGTTTAAATAACATGGTTTATCATCAATAACAAATGCAAAAAAAACTATAACTCATTTCAAAATGAAAATATTTTATAAAATATTTTGTTTTAATTGTGTCAAATACCATGGCTTATGATCAATACATGCCAAAAAACCATAACTCATTTCAAAATGAAAATATTTTCAAAAATATTTTGTTTTAATTGTGCCAAAAACCATGGCTTATGATCAGTACATGCCAAAAAACCATAACTCATTTCAAAATGAAAATATTTTATAAAAACAAAATCATTTTAATTGTGCAAGAGGTGCTCTCTAGCCTAGCATGCAAGAGATGTAAGATGCCAAAGAAACCATAACTCATTTCAAAATGAAAATATTTTATAAAATATTTTGTTTTAATTATGCCAAATACCATGGCTTAAGATCAATACCAGATGCCAAAAAACCGTAACTCATTTCAAAATGAAAATATTTTATAAAAAAAATTGTTTTAATTCTGCAAGAGGCGCTCTCTAGCCTACTATGTAGAGTATGTAAAATGCCAAAAAAACCCATAACTCAACTTCAAAAATAAAAATATTTATAAAATATTTTGTTTTAATGTGCCAAATACCATGGCTGATGATCAATACTAAAGGCCAAAAAACCATGACTCATTTCAAAATGAAAATATTTTATAAAAAAAATTGTTTTAATTGTGCAAGAGGTGATCTCTAGCCTAGTATGTAAGGGATGTTGTAAGATACCAAAAAAACCATAGCTCATTCAAATGAAATATTTTATAATATTTTATTTTAATTTGTGCCAAATTACCATTGTGGTTATTGTTCCAATACCAGTGCCAAAACCGTAACTCATTTCAAAATTAAAAGTATTTTATAAATATTTTGTTTTAACTGTTTCTGAATTACATGGCTTCATGCATCCAGTACAAAACTATAACTCATTTCGAAACGAAAATATTTTATAAAAAAAATTGCTTTAATTGTGCAAGAGGTGCCCTCTAGCCCATAATGTAAGAGATGTTGTAATGCCTTGTCCGATAAACATTTTGCTTAGTCAAAATAAAATAAATTAAAAATAATCCTAGGTTAAAATAAAAATTCTATGTTATTGGTTTTTTTAATCAATTTGTGTTATGTTATTATTTTTTTATTAATTTTCATCATCTAATTAAGGTAAACTTGATCTGGTCAAGTTATTAGTGGTGTTTGAGCTCCAGGCTTATGAAAACCCATGGTATTGCCCATGGTTTTCAAGTGGAATATAGTCTATTTAAAGGGGGGGATTAAATCAGACTAGATCCATCTTAACTTCGAATATACCAAATTTCAAAATTACCAAACAAGGAAAGGGATTAAATCTCCTGAGATGCAAATATCTTAAGATGCAAAATGATGGAGTTTAGATGGATCTAGGCTGGTGCTATATTAAATGCAAAACACATAATTAAAGCCAAGATTTGATGATATTGATCACTATTAGCAAATAATGACAAAATGTTTGGTGTTAAGCATCTTTTTTGGGCCAAGTTCATCAATATATGTCCTCCATCAATGTTATGAAACTAGCTCACAAAAAGATAGAAAAGATAGATCAACGACTTAAAAATCAACCTCTTTGAGGAGGCAACCTTCTTTACATTACACAAATGAGCAATTATTGGATGATATAAATGGCAAAATCTCATTTCTATATATAGGAGTCTAAGGGGTCACAATATAATCAAAGTCGGCATAACAATAATAATATAAGGTCACAAAAATAGCAATAGTGGGCTTCTATGGGGCACAATAATAACAATATGGGAACAATAGGGGCACAACAATAACAATAATGGCTACAATGACAACAGTAATGGGGAAATCACTAGTACTATAGGAACCTAACATGCCCCTCTCCTCAAAAAAGTGTTGTCCTCAATGCTTGAGTAGTTCTAGATGTTTCTGTATAAAATTCTCATCCTCCCATGTGGAATCTTCAGTGGGTAAGTTCTTCCACTTGATGAGATACTCTGAAATTGATTGATTTCGTAGCTGTCAAGTTCTTGTTTCTATGACTGCTTCAGGTGCCAATATGCTTTTTCCTTCATCATCAAGTTCTGGCAATATTGTTTTCACTGGGAGCTTGTCACCTATAACCTTCTTTAAGCATGAAACATGGAAAATTGGGTGCACTTGGGAAGCTGAAGGAAACTCCAATTTGTATGCCATAGTACCTATCTATTGCAACACCTTGTACAGACCATAATACTTTGATGATAATTTATTATGCTTCTTAGCTTGCTTGAGGAACATTTGTTTATATGGTTGTAGTCGTAGGAATACCCAATCACCTACATCAAAACTTCTTTCGCTACGATGTTGATCTTCCTGTTGTTTCATTCTATTATGTGCCAAAGTGAGGTTATCCTTTAAGAGTTAGAGAACTTTTTGTTGATGCCCGATGTGATCTTCCACTTCTTAAACCTTAGAATTTTATCTTAAATATGATGTGATGGGCGGTACATGATATCCAAAAAGTGCCATAAATGGGGTCATTTTTGCTGCAGTATGGAAGGAAGTGTTATACCACCATTCAGCCAGAGGTAACCATTTGACTAATTGTGTTTGTTTATCAGATACAAAGCAACGAAGATATATTTTCAAACATTTGTTTAGTATCTCAGTTTGCCTATCAGATTGAGAGTGATAAGATGAGTTAACTGAGTACCAAGGCAAAAAAATAATTATGTCCAAAAATTTCCAGTGAAAATGGGATCTCTGTCATTTACAATAATCTTTGGGTTTCCATGTAGCTTTTGAAATGTTTCCATAAATGCAGTAAAAACCATATTCACTTTAAAAGGATGAGATAATGCACAAAAGTGTGCATACTAGGTAACTTTGTCAACTACCACCATGATAACACTCTTTCTTTCGGACTTGGGTAAACCTATGATAAAATCCATTGAAATCCCCTCCCAATGTTGGGTTGGAATGGATAAAGGTTGTAATAGACCTGGGTCTTAATTGTTTCAACTTTATTTTGTTGGCAAACCAAACATTCCACCACAAACTTTTAAATATGTGATTTAAGGCCATCCCAAAAAAATCCCTTCTTGACCCTGTGGTAAGTTTTTAGAAATCCTGAGTGCCCTCCTAAGGGAGAGGTGTGCAATTCCATATGAATCTTTTGTTTGAGTTGGGAATTACTACATAGGTATAAGCAATCTTTGTACCATAATGAATCATTTTTACATCTAAATGTATCAAATGTACTGGGATCTTGTTGTAACTTTTGAATGAATGCTCACACTTCTTCGTCATTCTTCCATTCATCCCTTGCTTCGTTTATCCAATCTGGTTGGATAATATAAATGGTGCAAAGAAATGCTTCTACATCCTCATCCTTTCTTGAGAGTGCATCTACCACAACATTTTGCTTCCCTTTTTGTAGATGATTTCAAAAGTCATAACCCAACATCTTTGTGACCCACTTTTGTTGCTCTTCAGAGGATAATCTTTGTTCTAAAAAGTATTTAAGGCTATCATGATCCATTTTACCTTGAAGTGTCTTCCCATTAGGTAGGGTCGCCATTTCTTAAGTGCATGGAGTATTGCCAACATTTCCTTCTCATAAATAGCTTTGTGAGATGTAGCAGTAAAAATACCCAATCAAAACATTTTTCACTACGATGTTGATCTACCTGTTGTTTCATTTTATTTTGCACCAAAGTGGCATTATCCTTTAAAAGTTGGAGAACTTGTTGTTGATGCACGATGTGATCTTTCACCACTTGAACCTTTTTCTTCTTGATATGTCCTTCTATCTTTAGAGTTTGAGGAGTGCTAATTTCTTCCAATCCTTTATAAGATATGGTCGGATTGATTTCTTGATGCTCGATGTGATCTTTCACTTCTTGAATATTTTTCTTTTTGATATGTCCTTCTATCTCGATAGTTTGAGGAGTGGTAATTCCTGCCAATGCTTTACAAGATATGGTCTGATTCATTTCTTCTATCTCTCGGGTTAGATCCTGGCATATATCCTCTTCTTTTGATGTTTCTTGATCATTTTCTTCCTCCTCTTCATACTCTATGTAAAATAATTTATTCTCAACACACTTATGACCTTTAATGCATTTGCTATCACAATTGTAACAAAGCCCTTTTTCTCTTTTTCTTCCAATTGTTGTGGTTTAACCCTTGTAGGTTGTGGAAGGCTAGGAGAAACAATACTTCCATCTTCATAGCTGTGAGGGGTAGAATTCATTGTTGCCATAATTTTACTTTCGAGTATGTCACAAAGCCTTTTTACTCTTTCCAATTGTTGTGGTGTTGCTCTAAAGAAGGTGTTGCTCTTTGTGTCCTCATAATGTGCTATCATTTCCTCTGTGAGAATTGACCACGTAACAAGTC